>JAYESA010000016.1:65255661-65298161 GCA_036927795.1 Iris macrosiphon
AAGTTAGTTATGTGATCAAATTGAAACAATATTCATGTGTATGTCGGTTATACAACTCACACATAACAGAATTATCATAGATTAAATCATGTGCAACCTAAGTCGATCACATAACAAACTTGTACTCAAGGCACTTAGCTAGTATTCCTATTTTCTTACATGGAGTTACTTCTCTACTACTTGTTTTGTTCTCCAGTTTTATATTGCAGTTACTTTATCAGTTCTACCATATATTTACTTTCTTTTGCATCTTGTATTCTTTTCTATTGCTAGTCATATACACATTACCATGAATTTGGAGTTAATTTTAGAGTTATGTACTTTCCTGGCTTTGCTTTTGTGTTGAATGCATGCATTAGAACTTTATTCTACTTTCATATCGCTAGCTTCTTCTTCATGCCTGTACTCATAAGTAACTTCAAGAATTTTCCAGATCTCATATGAGGTTGCATAAGAAGAAATACACCTAAATTTATTATTTTCTAAATCAAAGTAAAGAAAAATCATTGCTTTTGCATCAAGACTAGCTAATCTCTTTTCTTCTTCTTCTTCCGTGTAGTCATAAAAAGGTTTGCTAACAATATTGGAAGTAAGAGGAGAAATGATAGTAGGTTTTTTGTAACCTTCAACGACATTAGTCCATACGTCAAAACCAAGTGATTTTAAGTAAAAGATCATCCATGTCTTCCAATAAGTGTAGTTGTTTCTATCAAAACATGGAGGTCTATTTATGTATTATCTTTCTTTTATAAAGTTAGCCATGTGTATTCTAGAGTGTATAAACTAAGCATAGTTTAATGAAAACCTTCTCTGATACCAATTTTAGGAGTATTTGGGATCAAAAACCAATTCAGAGAGTACCTGTTATGATACTGTCATGCCCCATTCCCAAAATACCGAGGGACTAGCCACGTGGCAATGGCCAGCAGCGCACTCCAATGGGCAAATCCAATTTAATGGACCCATTAGTGTGTACTTAAGCTATAAAACAATAATAAATAGGTCTACGATACAGGTCACGGTCTAATTCTAATCTCATCCATAGAAGATAAATATAATAAATATCAGAATCATCAAGATGAAATAATAATCAACAAGTCTCAATAAATATCTCGGGGAACAACCCGATAATGACTTTAATACATTATTCCACGAGACATGAAATAGAGTATCAAGAACAGAAATGACTGAGTATATAAAGTAAATACTCAGGAGAAATCTTCTGGCATCACCTCGTCCTCTGGTACTGGTACTACTCCAATGTCTGCTCCTATTCCGTATACCTCGGGGTAAATCTCCTATGCTAAACCTGGGGACATAATCCGGATTCCAGGTCCTTAAGGGACATAACAAGGTACAAGAATAACTCAAGCCAAATAAATGAAGTATATAAAGATGTATCAATAGGGAAAACTATGTAACCAGCTAAGTGATATACAAAATAAGAGCATCACTAGAGCTCAGGCTGAGACTGCTACAAGGTTTGTGTCGGAAAGTCGGTAGCAGTAATATTACGTAATGTGCCTAGTCTGATATAGAGTCTACGGCCTCACAATAATAAATATATATATATATAATTAGCTTGTAGCCTATGTGTCTCTCCCCACCCAATGTAATCACACGTCTCATGTCCATGACACGGAAGATCATATCTAATGCAACAAGTCATATGATAGCTATACATATATAATATCTATGCCACAAATTCTGTAACCTATACAGAATCACCATGAATATATCAGAAAAGATTATGTTACATGAATAGTGTCAAGTGTCCTATGGTATGACGTACTTGATAATGCAAGCACGAAAATGTATAAGGTGGCGATATCAATCTCTAGGTGACGTTACACAACTCCGCTTACGGCGTTGACATCCGAATATTATTCGAACGTTCAGCAATATCACACGGTCCTAGGTTGAATAAATACATCACATAAATAAATCAAGGGGATAATATAAAGCAAGTACTGCAAGATTGGCAAGGTACACTTGCCTGGGGTTTGGATTCCAACAGTCGCTCCGGTATCAGCGGGATCTTCAAGTACTCCTCCGGTTGTTGAAATAAACACTACCATCATGCTCAGAAGATATGAAATAGCTAGGATTGCCTATCCATAAGTCCAATTTGGACACAGGGGTAAAATTGACAGTTTTTGGTCAAAGCGGGGTCCACATGTGGTCCACTTCGCACCAAAAAATGTGCCAGAGACAAAGTTCTCCAAATTCATCAAACTTAGTGTCTTCAAGTCCAGAACGATAATACGAATCCAACGGAATATCCAGAACTGGATTCCGATGAGCCGATCACAAAATCGCCCATCAAGTGGAGCCGTGGGGCCCATGATACGGAATTTTGTCAACGTTCTCAGAATTGAACCAAACTTGGGTCACAGGACCTACGTATCACTACGAGTCCGATGGCACAAGTTTTATTTTGAAACGACTAGCACAGACAAAATTACAACGAGTTTCAGAACAGGGTCGATATGGGGTGTTATCGACGGATACGTGTTGATTCCGGTGTGCACTCACATCCAAATCAACTTCCATAAAATATCATATGTCCGTATTGATGGTGCACACTTTTCGGTATAATTCGTACACGACCAAGTTATCTCGTTTAGCAGGGCACACCCAGTTCAGGAAAATTCAGGGTTTTAAATAACCAAGTTTTTGGTCAATTTCACCCGCAAAATAATTAAAATCTACAACTCATTAAATTAAACTAAAATAGGGTTTCAAAATTTGGTTAAATGGTCTAAATTACTATAAACCCCCTCGACCAGAAATTAGGGTTAATTAATTCAAATAGCCTAATTAGGGTTAACTCGATATAATTAAGATCTATTATATAGTATTATAATACATGTGCAATGATTTGTTGTTTTAGGATACTACCCTAGTTGTTACCCTAAAACAATTTCCACATACCTGGCTTAAACATGCTAACCTATCATATTTAACCTAGAACAAACCCCGGATACTAATTTTCGTGCCTGATTTTAGTCGCACAAAAGTCGTTACAAACGTCCGTACGCAATTTAAATAAATTGCGTAATTACGTTCGTTGTCCGTTCCAATCGAAATTGAGACCCCATCTCGATCCAACTTGACCAACCCAGATCATGACATTATTTTACACTGAGCCTACCACACTAATGACCCTTGTCCAACCCAATTTAGACCCCCGGTTCTTGTTAAATTAAATTAGAGACACCCGGTGCATTAATTATGAATTAATTAACGTGGTGACCTAACCTCAATTAAATTAGACCCAACTCCAACCCAAACCCACACCCACACCCACAAGCCTCATACAAAACACCATACACCATCCTAGCCCAATGAAGAACACCAAATATGGTGTTTGTTTACATCAAATCCCCAATTTCAGAAATTATGCAAATACCAAATTGTTCAGGTGCCTTTTTACAAAATTACAATGAGGTGCCCCCCTCTCATTGGCCCAACATCATGGAGAAAGAAATTGTCATTCCCTAACTGTATCCATTCATTTTCCCCCCATTCCTAGTATACTTGCACCCCTTTATGAAGGGCACATCATGGCCCTTCATTCAAAATGCTACATTCCTAGTCCTTCCCTCATCATGATGGACATCCCCAACTCCCCAAAATTTACCTACAGTCGGCCCTAATCCCTAGGCATCCCCCCCACTCTCTCACCTACTTAAACAACATATTACATCACTTGTATTGGCACACAACACAAGAAAACCAACACACAAACCCTATTTTCCAAAACCCTGCAGCCGAGCTCTACCCCAACCCATCACAACCCGCCGCCTCCTCTCGGCCAGCCACCACGTCCGGCGACCCCCGCACCATCCCCGACGACCACTCCGCCCACAGCCGTCGCACTCCCCGCCGTCCTCAACTCGGGCCACACCTCCCTACACTGACAGCCGACCAACCGATCGTGGATTGCTCCGCCACCTTAGCTCCATCGACCGCCATACTTGGCCTACCTCCTCCCCGGCCAACCACCGTCCTCCCCGTCAACTCCCAACCCCGGCCAACACAAGAGCAGACCGCCCTCGTCCCCGCAGCGTCGACGAGCCAAACCATTGCTGTAGCAGCCGACGACTTCCCGAGCTTCGCCGGAGCTCCGTCCGGCCACCCCCGCCGTCGACGGCCAGCCACCGGGACCCCCTCGACCTGAGCATCGTATAGGAACATTATTTTATGTATTTATACTACTATTTATATACGTATTTAGTGCTGCAATGGGTGTATATATAGTTCCTGTATTTTATTTAGAAGTTAATACGTATTCTGTATATATATTATTATTTCCTGTATTTCATAGTATTTACATATATACTTATGTGAATATACTGTATTAATGTATTCTGAGAATATTTTATATATAATATAAATATATATGTACGTATTTTATATATATAAATGTATGTATATACCTAGTATATATATATATATATGCTTGGGTATAAATACCTTATAATTATTAATTACCTAATATGTATATGTATATATATATATATATATATATATATATATATATATATATACATATAAATGTATATATATTTGTGAAATATAGTTTTATGTAATGATATATTACCTAATTATTATATGTTGTATATAAATATACATATTAGTATATTTATTATTTGTGTATATATAAGTATATATGTGTATATATATAATATATAAATGTGTGTGTATATATATAATTATATATACCATATATATTTAGTATATTAGTATAATAAATATATGTATATTATATACATATATATATTATTATTTACTTGTATACTTAGTACATAAATATGGTTATATATCTATAAATATATATATATATATATATATATATATATATATATATATATATATATATATATATATATATATATATATATATATATATATATATCCTTGTGAATATTAATATGTGTAAGAATATATATATATATATATTTAAATATATATAAGTATGTTATGTATATTTACTTAGGTACAAAATTACTATTTAAATACATATAAATAATGTTGTGTATATTTATTTATGTACATAAATATTATCTAAATATATGTATATATATGATATTATGAATATTATCTATTATATACATATATATGTATTTATTGAATATGTGTATATATACATAATTATTGGTGTATCACTAAATAATGCATAAGTAGTATTTTTGTACTATTAAACATACATATTATTTTAATATATTTTAATATGATTTAGTGTAAATATATATATATATATATATATATATATATATATATATATATATATATATATATATATATATATATATATTGGTAATAGCTACATATATATATACCATCCAGACCCTGTGTCAGCTGTAGATACAAGCAGTGTGTCTTAGTTGTGCTATTGTAGCGACTAATATTGTCATTACTATATCATATATAGGACTGCTGGATAGTACCGCCGAGGCATCAGGAGCAGGACTTTGGATTTCGCAGCTACTCGGGACAGGCAAGTATACCTTGTTGATTTACTGCTTAAAATTAAATGATAAATATTGCAAATATGCATAAAACTGTGCGCATCCGAGATTGACTCGGGTGTAGTCGACAATGCATCGATGAGTAGTGTACTTGACCTAGTTGCTAGCTGACTCACCTTCTACTGTGAGGATATTTTGATATCTTCCTAGACCGTGACACTTACACGTATCACGATGGTACATTCATATTGGGATGCGGGTCCGCATACCCGATTCGCTATCGGTACGTACGACATGCATCACGGACTAGCCCATATTCTAGAGTATTATAGTTAGATGAGACTTGGCATATAGATACGGTACACTCATGTCGTGTATTCGAATTGCGTATCTATATTGGGCGGGAAGGACAACTAATAAATGTATGGGATACACCCATCGGACTCCGTGGTATCCAGAGGAACCACAGACCCGGTGACTCCCTATATTCAGACACCGCGCTCTACGGAGTGTTACGGACGTATATACATTGCAGATACCACGTCCCTTAGAGTGTTGGACGTTATATATATACAGATACCTCATTCTTCGAAATGATGGACGATGCAGATACCACACTCTAGAGGACGTTGGACGTTATGCCTACACCTACCTATACGTTCTGAGGTTGTCCTTACATTGCATTCACTTAGATGGTTAGCACACCCCTCTTTACTTTTATTCAGTACTATATCTGGCATGCATATTGTATCTTGTTACGTCCCTCTAAGGACCTGGTTATCTTCCAGATCTAGATGAGGCCTATTACCCCACCGTGTACGGGCCAGGTATGGAGACGAGGTTTGCTCTTGACGAGGAGCTGGAGGTTTTACCATCAGAGTACCCCTGATCATCTTGGTAGGCCTTCCGCCTATGACTGGAGCTCCTTACCTAGTTAGCAGTTGTTTCAATCATTCTCATTATCAGTACTCTTATTTTCAGACTATCAGTACTTTATCTCCAATATTTGTAGTGGGTTTGTTCCCACCAGACATATTTCAGTTGTATTATGTCATTCGACTATGTTTCTTATATTCCAATCTTTCATTTCAGTATTTTACTTGTTGTTGTGGATGAGTTTAGATACTGCCTGTTGTTGATATTAGACTTGTTAGATTTAGGACAGTGTAGCACGCTTCGTCAGGATCCATTAAATTGGGATATCCTCGGAGACGTGTCAGCTGGCCAATGCCACGTGGCCTGGTTCCATATATTTTAGGACTGGGGCGTGACATAGTTTTAGTGGTGGCCCATGCAGGTCAGTAACATCAAATATTTATCGCTTGTGGTATGGTAACGTGCCCAGTGAGCCTGTAATAGGATAAAAAATTACTAGGTCTCATCCACTTGATTACGCCTTTGAACCTCTTTCGAATTTTAATATATCTGCATCCTGTTTGATTGATTCCATACTCTTTCTAATGAAGTTCTATCTCTTACAGCGAGATGAACCTTCGCAGTAGACGTGAGATACTTGGTGCCATAGTGCCACCTGCAGCACCGAGGGAGGATACGACTCAGGGACCACCCAGAGAGCAGCCTCAGCCAGAGGCACAGGTGATCCCTCAGGCCCCGATGATGCACTGACATTAGGTCTCTCCCGACGAAGGGATGCAGCAGCCAGAGGGCCAGATATTACAGACGATCCCGAGGCAGTACTTCGAGGGGCAGACCTCGAGGGCGACTCCGATGCCGCAATTCGAGAGACCGGCACCTGAGGAGCCACCAAGGAGACAGCCGGAGGTACCACTTCCACCACCTCCACCGTTTCCACCTCAGATGCCACCAGCGGAGGGACAGCCCCAGATGATATAGTTCTTCCAGATGATGATGCAGGCCCAGTGGCAACAGACGAAGACCCTGAGACAGGGACTGATGGCAGTACTGGAGAGGGTACCTGCCCAAGCAACAGCACCAGCACATGCACCTATCCAGCAAGCGGGCACGGTACGAGGCTTCAGACAGATGGGCCCGAAAACCTTCTCGGGCAAGGAGACTGCAGAGGAGGTCTCAGACTGGGTCTCCAACACTGAGATGCTGTTAGAGGGTTCGCAGCTACACCCTGACCTCTGGATGACCGCGGTGAGGGCCCAACTCACAGGCAACGTCCATCACTGGTGGGACTCTATGGAGCGCAGCATCGGCAGACAACAGACTTGGGAGGAATTTCTGGAATACTTCAACGCGAAGTATTTCCCAGCTACGGTGAGGAACTTCCTGTACTCTCAGTTCCTGCACCTGGAGCAAGGGAACCTGACAGTGGATGCCTACGATGGAGAGTTCAGCAGACTCAGCCAATTCGGTACATCCCTGATCCCCAACGACCTAGAGAAGGCCAGGAGATTCCACCATGGCCTCTCTCATGAGCTGTAGAGGTACACCACTACCCAGGCGAGGATCTCTTATGAAGAGGTCCTATCAGAGGCGAGGATCCAGAAGGCTATAGGCGGAGGAGCGAGACGTTCCAGCACGAACGTACCAGCCAGGACCCAGCAAGGAGTAGGAGGACCGATCCACCGTCCAGGAGTGCAGGCGCAACAGAGGACAGCGCCGTACCAGCAGAAGGAGCTTCCGACCTGTCACTTCTGTGGCAAGAGGGGACATATCGTCACAGACTGCTGAAAGAAGCTCGGGCTCTGCATGGTCTGTGGAGCCAGCCAGCACCTTGCTAGAGACTGCCCCCAGCGCTGAGATGCAGCACCCCAGACTGGGCAGAGGCCAGCAGCACCACTGAGGATACTACCCCCAGCAGGAGGTCAGCGTCCACCAGCTACCGGAGGACAGCAGAGAGGACCACCCTTGGTCCCACAGGAGGCACACTTCAACCAGGCCCGACAGCAGGCAGGAGGGCAGAGGCACGGGCAAGCCTTTGCTTTAGCTTCTATCGAGGAGGAACCAGAGGGAGAGGCTATTACAGGTACAATTCTAGTTAAATCATTACATACGACTGCACTGTTTGATTCTGGAGCTACACTGTCATTTATATCTAGTAGCTTTGTAGCAATGCATAGAGTAGCAACTTCCCCCTTACCTAAGAGTTAGAGAATACTTACCGGAGGAGGCATCGTACCGGTTACCAGCACCATTAGAACGTGCTCGGTAGTAGTTTGTGGTAGGGAGATGAGAGCGCGATTGTTGGTACTCCCAATGCCAGCTTTCGACGTAGTTCTGGGCATGGACTGGTTAAGCCAGTACAATGCCATACTAGATTGTCGGAAGGGTAGCGTTACTTTTAGACTGCCAGGACACCCGGAGTTCGAATTCATGCGAGGCACCATCGAGCGAGGAGTAGGACACGCAGCTGGAGCTTACATGGCGATGGAGACGGCACCCCCAAAAATCGTTGCAGAGTTCGAGGATATTTTCCCAGAGGAGTTGCCAGGCCTACCGCCTGATAGAGAGGTGGAGTTCACCATTGAGCTAGTACCTGGAGCAGCACCGGTATCATCAAATGTGTACCGGTTGGCAAAGAAGGTGCTTGACGAGCTGAAGCTACAGCTAGAGGAGTTGCAGATCAAGGGATTCGTTCTTCCTAGTGCATCACCCTGGGGAGCACCAGTATTGTTTGTACCAAAGAAGGACGGGACATTCCGGATGTGCATTGATTACAGAGCCCTTAATGCTCTGACTATCAAGAACAAGTACCCTCTACCGCGAATCGACGATCTGTTCGACCAGCTGACAGGAGCAGTGGTGTTCACAAAGATCGACTTGAGATTGGGCTATCATCAGGTAAAGGTACGAAGGGAAGACATTCCAAAGACAGCATTTAGGACTCGTTATGGTCACTACGAGTTCTTAGTGATGCCTTTTGGATTGACAAATGCGCCTGCTGTGTTTATGAACCTGATGAACCGAGTCTTCCATGAGTATCTGGACCAGTTCGTGGTAGTCTTCATCGACGACATCTTGGTGTATTCGAAGAGCCACGAGGAGCACGGAGAGCATTTGAGGCTAGTGCTAGAGACGCTGAGACGAGAGAGGCTTTATGCCAAGCTGATCAAGTGCGAGTTTCTTCTAGATCGTGTCACATTTCTTAGACACGTTATCTCAGAAGATGGCATTTCAGTAGATCCCGTGAAGATTTTATCAGTAGAGACGTGGCCGACCCCTACCAACGTCTCGGAGGTGAGGAGTTTCCTAGGACTTGCCGGGTATTACCGGAGGTTCGTAGAGAACTTTGCAAGGATCGCAGAGCCGATGACCCGCAAGGACCAGGAGTTCACCTGGACAGAGGAGTGTCAGACGGCATTTGATGAGCTGAAGAAGCGTCTGACTACATCACCTATCTTGACCATACCTTCTGGACCCGGAGGATTCGTGATCTATAGCGATGCGTCCAGGAAAGGATTAGGATGCGTCTTGATGCAGCATGGGAAGGTTGTGGCCTATGCCTCTAGGCAGTTGAGGACCCATGAGAAGAACTATCCTACCCACAACTTGGAGCTTGCCGCAGTGATCTTTGCTTTGAAGCTTTGGAGGCACTACCTGCACGGAGAGCGCGTGGAGATATTCACCTATCACAAGAGCCTGAAGTACGTCTACACACAGAAGGACCTGAACCAGAGGTAGAGACGTTGGCTCAAAGTGATGGCAGACTTTGAGATTGAGCTGCAGTACCATCCGGAAAAGGCTAATGTGGTAGCCGATGCTTTAAGCAGGAAGCCCATAGCATTTTTCCTGACTACCCAATAATATCTGTTGGGAGATCTAGAACAGTTGGGTATCGAAGTCGTCATGCCCGGAGTAGACGGCCAGATGTCGAGTTTCCAGGTGCAATCGACATTGGTGGAAAGAATCAAGGCTGCTTTGCCGACGGACGCCAGATTTCAGAGGCTTCGACAGAGGACAGAGGCTGGAATACAGACGGGACTGCATATACACGAGAACGGGACTTTGAGATGTGGAGATCGTCTCTATGTTCTGAATGGAGATCTTCGCCAGGAGCTGATGACGGAGGCGCACAGTTTGACCTATTCTATTCATCCAGGAGGCACGAAGATGTACCGAGACCTGAGGCAGTACTACTGGTGGCACAGGATGAAGAGGAAGATAGCCCGCTTTGTGGCTAAGTGTCTGGTGTGTCAGCAAGTCAAGGCTGAGCATCAGAGGTCTGCCGGATTACTTCAACCGCTCCCGATACAGGAGTGGAAATGGGAGCACATCACCATGGACTTCGTCACGGGTTTCCCGAGGAGTCCTAGTGGTCGCAACGCGGTATGGGTAATCGTAGATAGACTCACCAAGTCTGCCCACTTTTTACCCTTCAGGGTTGGGCAATCTACGGAAGTCTTGACAAAAATGTATATGAGGGAGATTGTACGATTGCATGGAGTGCCAGTCAGTATCGTGTCTGATCGGGATACGAGGTTCACATTGTACTTTTGGAGGAGTATGCAAGAGAGTCTTGGTACCCGCCTTAAGTTCAGTACTTCGTACCACCCGCAGACAGATGGACAATTCGATCACACCATTCAGACGCTGGAGGACATGTTGAGGGCATGCATGCTTGACTTCAGCGGTTCATAGGAGGACCATTTGCACTTGGTCGAATTTTTCTACAACAATAGCTATCAGGCGAGCATCCAGATGGCTCCCTATGAGGCATTGTATGGTAGGAAGTGTCATTCCCCAGTATGTTGGAGCGATGTAGGCGAGAGGCAGATTCTAGGGCCAGAGTTGATCATCCATACAGTGGAGAAGGTGAAGAAGATCCAAGGGCATCTACGAGCAGCACAGGACAGGCAGAAGCATTGGGCTAATGTGCATCGACGACCCCTAGAGTTCCAGGTTGGAGAACATGTGTTCCTTAAGATTTCACCTACCAGAGGAACCATCATATTTGGAGGCAGAGGGAAGCTGAGTCTGAGGTACATCGGACCCTTCGATGTGCTAGAGCGCGTCGGAGAAGTTGCTTACAGATTGGCCTTGCCGCAGACACTGGAAGGAGTTCACGACGTCTTCCATGTATCTCAGATGAGGAGGTACATACCGGATCTGAGTCACGTGCTTGACCACTCGGAGATCACCGTTGGTCCAAGCTTGTCATACCAGGAGGAGCCGGTAGAGATCCTAGACCAAAGCGAGAAGGTACTGCGAGGCCAGACTATCCCTCTAGTTCGTGTCGCATGGAGGCATCACGCACCAGGTGAATCAACCTGGGAACGAGAGGACGATATTCAGCAACGCTCTCCCCATCTCTTCGAAGGCCTAGGTATGTGATAGTATTTATTTTATTCAATAGTTTTCTATATGTCTATTTTTAATTTTGAGGACGAAATGCTCTAAGGAGGGTATGTTGTAAACCCCCTCGACCAGAAATTAGGGTTAATTAATTCAAATAGCCTAATTAGGGTTAACTAGATATAATTAAGATCTATTATATAGTATTATAATACCTGTGCAATGATTTGTTGTTTTAGGATACTACCCTAGCTGTTACCCTAAAACAATTTCCACATACCTGGCTTAAACATGCTAACCTATCATATTTAACCTAGAACAAACCCCGAATACTGATTTTCGTGCCTAATTTTAGTCGCACAAAAGTCGTTACAAACGTCCGTACGCAATTTAAATAAATTGCGTAATTACGTTCGTTGTCCGTTCCAATCGAATTGAGACCCCATCTCGATCCGACTTGACCAACCAAGATCATGACATTATTGTACACAGAGCCTACCACACTAATGACCCTTGTCCAACCCAATTTAGACCCCTGGTTCTTGTTAAATTAAATTAGAGACACACGGTGCATTAATTATGAATTAATTAACGTGGTGACCTAACCTCAATTAAATTAGACCTAACTCTAACCCAAACCCACACCCACACCCACACCCACAAGCCTCATACAAAACACCATACACCATCCTAGCCCAATGAAGAACACCAAACATGGTGTTTGTTTACATCAAATCCCTAATTTCAGAAATTGTGCAAATACCAAATTGTTCAGGGGCCTTTTTACAAAATTACAATGAGGTGCCCCCCTCTCATTGGCCCAACATCATGGAGAAAGAAATTGTCATTCCCTAATCGTATCCATTCATTTTTCCCCCATTCCTAGTGTACTTGTACCCCTTTATGAAGGGCACATCATGGCCCTTCATTCAAAATGCTATATTCCTAGCTCTCCCCTCATCATGATGGACATCCCCAACTCCCCAAAATTTACCTACAGCCGGCCCTAATCCCTAGGCAGTCCCCCCCACTCTCTCACCTACTTAAACAATATGTTACATCACTTGTATTGGCACACAACCCAAGAAAACCAACACACAAACCCTATTATCCAAAACCCTCCAGCCGAGCTCTACCCCAACCCATCATTACCCGCCGCCTCCTCCCGGCCAGCCACCACGTCTGGCGACCCCCGCACTGACCCAGACCCCTTCGTCGATCTCCCCCCTACCTACCACCACCGTCCCCGACGACCACTCCGCCCACAGCCGCCGCACTCCCCGCCGTCCTCAACTCGGGCCACACCTCCCTACACTGACAGCCGACCACCCGATCATGGATTGCTCGGCCACCTTAGCTCCGCCGACCGCCGTACTTGGCCTACCTCCTCCTCGGCCAACCACCGTCCTCCCCGTCAACTCCCAGCCCCGGCCAACGCCGGAGCAGACCGCCCTCGTCCCCGCAGCGTCGACGAGCCAAACCATTGCTGTAGCAGCCGACGACTTCCCGAGCTTCGCCGGAGCTCCGTCCGGCCACCCCCGCCGTCGACGGCCAGCCACCGGGACCCCCTCGACCTGAGCATCGTATAGGTACATTATTTTATGTATTTATACTACTATTTATATACGTATTTAGTGTTGCAATGGATGTATATATAGTTCCTGTATTTTATTTAGAAGTTAATACGTATTCTGTATATATATTATTATTTCCTATATTTCATAGTATTTACATATATACTTATGTGAATATACTGTATTAATGTATTCTGAGAATATTTATATATAATATAAATATATATGTACGTATTTTATATATATAAATGTATGTATATACCTAGTATATATATATATATATATATATATATATATATATATATATATATATATATATATATATATATATATATGCTTGGGTATAAATACCTTATAATTATTAATTACCTAATATGTATATGTATATGTATATATATATATATATATATATATATATATATACATATAAATGTATATATATTTCTGAAATACAGTTTTATGTATTGATATATTACCTAATTATTATATGTTGTATATAAATATATATATTGGTATTTTTATTGTTTGTGTATATATAAGTATATATGTGTATATATATAATATATAAATGTGTGTGTATATATATAATTATATATACCTTATATATTTAGTATATTAGTATAATAAATATATGTATATTATATACATATATATATTATTATTTACTTGTATACTTAGTACATAAATATGGTTATATATCTATATATATATATATATATATATATATATATATATATATATATATATATATATATATATATATATATATATATATATATATATATATATATATATATACTTGTGAATATTAATATGTGTAAGAATATATATATATATTTAAATATATAGAAGTATGTTATGTATATTTACTTAGGTACAAAATTACTACTTAAATACATATAAATAATGTTGTGTATATTTATTTATGTACATAAATAGTATCTAAATATATGTATATATATGATATTATGAATATTATCTATTATATACATATATATGTATTTATAGAATATGTGTATATATACATAATTATTGGTGTATCACTAAATAATGCATAAGTACTATTTTTGTACTATTAAACATACATATTATTTTAATATATTTTAATATGATTTAGTGTAAATATATATATATATATTGGTAATAGCTACATATATATACCATCCAGACCCTGTGTCAGCTGTAGATACAAGCAGTGTGTCTTAGTCGTGCTATTGTAGCGACTAATATTGTCATTACTATATCATATATAGGACTGCTGGACAGTACCGCCGAGGCATCAGGAGCAGGACTTTGGATTTCGCAGCTAACCGGGATAGGCAAGTATACCTTGCTGATTTACTGCTTAAAATTAAATGATAAATATTGCAAATATGCATAAAATTGTGCGCGTCCGAGATTGACTCGGGTGCAGTCGATAATGCGTCGATGAGTAGTGTACTTGACCTAGTTGCTAGCTGACTCACCGTCTACTGTGAGGATATTTTGATATCTTCCTAGACCGTGACACTTACACGTATCACGATGGTACATTCATATTGGGATACGGGTCCGCGTACCCGATTCGCTATCGGTACGTACGATATGCATCACGGACTAGCCTGTATTCTAGAGTATTATAGTTAGATGAGACTTGGCATATAGATACGGTACACTCACGTCGTGTATTTGACTTGCGTATCTACATTGGGCGGGAAAGACAACTGATAAACGTATGGGATACACCCATCGGACTCCGTGGTATCCAGAGGAACCACAGACCCTGACTCCCTATATTTAGACACCGCGCTCTATGGAGTGTTACGGATGTATATACATTGCAGATACCACGTCCCTTAGAGTGTTGGACGTTATATATATACAGATACCTCATTCTTCGGAATGATGGACGTTGCAGATACCACACTCTAGAGGACGTTGGACGTTATGCCTACACCTACCTATACGTTCCGAGGTTGTTCTTACATTGCATTCACTTAGATGGTTAGCACACCCCTCTTTACTTTTATTCAGTACTATATCTGGCATGCATATTGTATCTTGTTACGTCCCTCTGAGGACCTGGTTATCTTCCAGATCTAGACGAGGCCTATTACCCTACTGTGTACGGGCCAGGTGTGGAGACGAGGTTTGCTCTTGACGAGGAGCTGGAGGTTTTACCATCAGAGTACCCCTGATCATCTTGGTAGGCCTTTCGCCTATGACTGGAGCTCCTTACCTAGTTAGCAGTTGTTTCAGTCATTCTCATTATCAGTACTCTTATTTTCAGACTATCATTACTTTATCTCCAATATTTGTAGTGGGTTTGTTCCCACCAGACATATTTCAGTTGTATTATGTCATTCGACTATGTTTCTTATATTCCAGTCTTTTATTTCAGTATTTTACTTGTTGTTGTGGACGAGTTTAGACACTACTTGTTGTTGATATTAGACTTGTTAGATTTAGGACAGCGTAGCACGCTTCGTCAAGATCCATTAAATTAGGATATCCTCGGAGACGTGTCAGCTGGCCAATGCCACGTGGCCTGGTTTCATATATTTTGGGACTGGGGCATGATAATTACTGTTCAAGTGAATTTTGAAATTAGTTAACAGGTTGCAAGCAAAACGGTTGTGAACTTGTGAGTTCAGGCTTGTTTTTGAATTTTCAGAAATATGGGTTTTTTTTCTATTTTTGCGTCACAGTTTGTGCGACCAACGCAGGACGTGATACCCCAAACTGATTGTACGGGTTTTGAGAGGGTTACACAACGAACGTGTCACAATAGACCGTTCGAATATCAATGCGACAAGGAGAGATAAATTTTTACTTGAACAGGACGTCGAAATCGACTGTTCAACGCGTACGTGAGGTGGCACGGTGCTGTGTTCGGCCGGTCGGTGGTGGTGCTGCGGCTGCTATGCTTGGTCGTGGTCGTTGTTGTCCTTCTCGACGCCGTCATTGGGGAGATCGCCGGAGGTGGCGGGGTCGCAGCGGTGGTCTCGGGGTCGAGGGTGCTCGGGGTGAAGACGTCGATGGCGGTGATGGTTTGGTGATCGTGGCTCGGGGTCGCCAGAGTTGGGCTAGCGGAGGAGGCGGCGTCGCCGGAGGAAGGTGGTACTGGGGAGTCATGGTGTTGGGGGTGGCCGAGGCTGTCGTGGTGGTTGGCGGTGGTATATATAGTGGAGAGGGGAGGTCGACAGTCGGCGGTTGGAGGTGGCCGGGAGGTGAAGTGGTAGGGTCATCCGGTGGGGGAGATGTGCGGGCGGGGAGGCGAAGGGTCTCGGCTGCTGTTGAACGGCCGCGGGGGAGGCGGAGGGCTACGGCGGCGGAAACGGCCGGGGAAGAGGAGCGGCCGGCGGGGATTACGAGAATTTGGCGGTTACTGTAGCAGGCGGGTAGGCGAGTTCGGGTTAGCGGGTACGGGTCGGGTTCAAATTAGACCCATTAGGGTTGGTTTGAGTTGAGTTGGTTTAATCAGGTTCAGTTGGGGTTAAACCGGTTTAGTTTGGTTTATTTAAAAATATTGTTTTTAGGTATTTAAAAATTGTTTTTGGGTCCAATAAATTTCAGAAAATTACACTATGACTAATTATTTATTTTACACTCAAAATATTATTTTTATAATATTTTAATAAAATCACAAAAAATTATTTAATACCAAAAAATATTTATTTTAAATAGTTAAAAATAGCAAAAAAATCTAGAAAATTCATGTTTAATTTCTTGAAAATTTTGGGTGTTTAGAGATATCAATTGTAGGACCGTTAGGGCAACTCTAGAGTGGGGTAAATAGAGTGTGTGTGTACATCAAAAATAATATATTCTAATTAAAAATTAAGCTACATAAATGCAGTATATGTACCAACAAATATATCAATTATGAATATGCAGTAAAGTAAGAGTTGAGAAGAGCAAACACAAACACCATAATTTATCCTGCTTTTCCTCTGAGAGGACTAGTCCAGGCCCGAGAACTCTTGCTCGGAGTTGTATCCACTGTAATCACCAATAGTGAATCACAAACTTTGATCCAAAGGCTTACAAACTTCTTACAACATCGAGCTTTGATCCGAAGGCTCGAAAGACTTCTCACGTGCATTTGATCATAAGGGCATGCCAACTTCAAACACTAGAGAACTTGAAAAACCAAACTTTTTATAACTCGATTAGACTTCTAAATCAGAACCGCGTTGGCACTAGAAGGCTGGGAGTTGATCTTGGGAATAAAGATGGTTTATAGCTCAAGAAGATAGAGATATGAAAGTGAGTGAATCGCTGAATAAGAATATTATAAACTCCCTTAACCAAATTTAGGTCTACCTGGCTTAGATAGAGAGACTAGGGTTAGTTTGAAGCCATTTAAAATTAGAACATAGTATTTTAGATTAATGCACATAATATTCGTAACACTTTGTGCACCTTACCGTTGCTCTGATATTTGGAGCGCTACACTAGGAATTGCTTCCAAACAAATTTTATACACTTTTCCTAGACATGCCAGCCTTCTATTCTGACCTTTGTGTAACTCATAAATACCCTCTCTTGTGCTTCATTTTAGTCGCACAATATTTGTTACAAAGGTCCGTTCTTAAATTCAAATAAATCCAACTTTGCATCCTTGTCCGTTCCAATCAAAATTGGAGACACAACCTTGACCCATTTTGTACAACCCAATTTATGATAATATTCTATTCTGAGTCTGCTATATCCATGACACTTGTGTTCCATCCAATTTTAATCCTATGTATTCTCAATTAATTAAAGAGCACCACTTACACTAATTTTAATTAAATTGGTGTAAGGACCCAACCTCACCAAAACTTGACCCAACTCCAACCCAAACCCCCACTCATACCCTCAAGGTTCATACTAAATACCACACACCATTTTTAGCCACTACATTACACCAAACATGGTGTTTTCCCACATCTAATCCAAATTCCCATTTTTTGTACAATTTTCCAATTATTGAGGACTTTTATGCAAAAGTGCAGTGAGGTGTCTACCCCTCATTGGACCATAGTCATGAAAAAACCCTCCCCCTCTCTTTGACCGGTTCTATATTATATATTTTTCTTTTTGTTTTAGTGCACAACACCCAAAACTTTCCCCTCAAGCCATCTCCACCCTCCATTCAACCCAACACCATCTCCACCCTCCAATTTCCTACATGTAAATATTTCCCCCATCCCAATGAGCCCTAGCCGGCCCTAATTCCAAGGAGATCTGCCTCTCTCTCCTACATGTACACCTACCTTCCTCTCTCCTAAAATACACAATATCATCTCCAAACCGACTTCTAACCTTAAACCTAATACTAGCAGCCACATCATCATCTTCCTCACCATCCCCGCCGGCCCCCATTCCGCCGGAGTTACCCCAGTTCCACCCTTCCTCCTCCCAGCATCGCCAACCCCGCCTCCACCAGCCCAGGCCATCTTCATCATCTCCCCGGCTTCGCCACGACTCCTCCACCCCGACCGTCTCCTCCGAGCAGCCCTGCCGGAGCCATAACCACTCACAGCCAACACCACCATCGCTAACACCATTATCATCACCACCCTCGCCTCTGCAACCGTCTCCGTCCCCGACTTCCCAAGCCACCCCGACATCCCCGGTCATCTCGACAACAGCCCCACCGACTTCCTCACCTCGACCTCCACCTGAGCAGTCGCTCGACCTCCCCGTCCACTTCCCTTTCTTCCCCGTCCACCGCCACCAGTCTCATCATCACCACCGCCACCATTATCATCCTCACCTTAGCTCTCTTCTCCCCGACTTCACCTCTCTTCGAGCCATCCCACCGGAGACAGCCCTGCCTCCTCCACTGGGATAGTCCATCCCCGCCACACCATCACCTCAACAACAATATCATCACCATCATCAACATCATCAATATCCCCATCACCACCATCATCATCATCATCATCATCATCATTATCGTCGTCATCGTCGTCATCGTCGACCGTCCCACCTCGCTGGAGATGACCTGTAGTAGTCACCCTCCATCCCGTGCACGTGCACACTAACGCACAGGTTCGACTTGCCTTCATTCATGTTTGTGTGTATGTGTACTTGTATGAATGTTATTAGGGATTAGCATATTGCTTCATGACAGGCTTAGTTAGTTGATTTCAGACCCGTGTCGGTGAACCTAGTAACCAGTTGCGGGTGCGTGCGTGTGTGTATAATTATTGGTTGATATATAGATATACGTATATATATATTCTATGGAAATTAAATGCTAGTACTAGGTACGAGTGTAATATATATACGTAGTTGCTTATGACCATAAGTGTTATTTACGGATATCCCGTATTTCCATTTGACTGTATGACCCTGAGAAATCGTGAGTTGACCGCCTTGTGTATACTGACGTACTGGCTAGACGTGTTAGTGAGTCGACTGTCTGATTTTGTACAGCATTTGAAAATATGACGTCACACTTGACCCTACTAGTTGACCAGTACCACCCCTGCCTTGCGTAGTTTCTGAGTTTAGTATAATCGTGTTTGTGGGTGTGCTAGTGTAACGACTGATGCTATATTATATTATATTATGTATATAGGACCATTGGATCATCCTGTGAGACTTTGGGAGCAGTTTATTGGCACTCGCAGCTTGAGGAACCAGGCAAGTATACCTTGCCTTATTATACTGTTTAAATTCAGACATTATTTAGTTACATATTTTATTATTTTAATATTATATAACTGTGCGCGTCGGAGAAAGACTCGGGTGCAGTCAACGAATACGTTGATATTAGGACTTGTGTCTGACCTAGTGTCTAGTGGACCTACCTAAAGTTATGGAGTTATCAATATGACTCCCCAGGCCTTGACACGTATAATTGTACGGCACAGAGTGAGTTTATGTAGGGACGCGTGCTTCATGCTTAACTGACCATCGGTATGAGCAGCATGTGTGACGGTATTTAGCTTAGTTATATTATTTCTTTAGTGACTCGCATTATAGTACGAGATGTCCACGTCTCTCTTGAGATTTGTACATTGGCATTGGACGGGGAGGACAACTAGTAGGCGTATGGGACACCCACCTCATTTATACAGATATCATGCTCCGCGGAGCGATACAGACGTATATATATTGCAGATACCTCGTTCTTCGGAACGATGGACGTTACATGTACAGATACCACGCTCTTTGGAGCTGGACGTTATTATATTACAGAGCACCCTTGTTAGGGGGGCATATGTGGCATATACTAGCCAGTTACGGCGATTGGTGGATTACGTCAGCATATGTCTAATCTACACTTCCCATACGTACTAAGTTGTCCTCAAATTGTATTTTACTTAGCTGGTTAGTTCACCCTTGAGTTTTCACAGTATTTACTTTGTGGCATGTATTTTTGTATCTTGTTACATCCCTCTGAGGACCTGGTTCCCTTCTAGGTTATTTGTGCAGTTTACAGGATTCCTGATCTAGTGGAGTGTGTACATCGTTGCAGGTATCTTTATATTTTTAGCTATTGCAGTCATGTACTACTTTCCATTTTTGATTCTGCTTTTATAGCCTAGTGTTTATATGCCTATGTTGTTCTTCTGGTCTATTCAAACAGAAGTATTATCAGGCTGCAGACTGATGATGCATATCATTCTTTCTTGAGATTATTTACCATAGATTAAGATTTAATTTACTTGTTGCATGTTAAATTTAGATTATTAATTGAATCACTTGACCATGGACAGCGTAAGTGCGCTTTGTCAGGTCCATTAAATTAGAAAGTCCTACGGAGTCGTACCAGCTGGCCATTGCCACATGTCTGGTCCCACTTATTTTGGGACTGGGGCGTGACATGGTTTTAGTGGTGGGCCATGCAAGTCTGAGCATATCGTTTCGATTACGTTACTGTAATGAGCGAGCCTGCAACTTAGGATTAATATTGAATAAGATCTCAATCCATAACTGATTTTAAAACTCCTCTTGCATTCGATTGTCGCCCTTGGACTTCATTACTGTATTCGTTCATTACCGTCGACATCGTTATTATTGTTTCTCATCTTTCTTATTTTGGGAAGATGGATGCTCGCGCACGGTGATTTCCTCGAGGAGCAGATCCTCGTCAAGACTAAGAAGGCATATTTGATAGGATGTTTGAGTAGATGGTTAACCACGGTAGAGAAGGTTGATAAGTTCTTCCTTGTTGCTAGAGTTAATATAGACTATTGGCATAAGAATTAGACATAGGAGTAGAGACTTAAAACTAGACCCTACCCTTACTTAAGGTAGCAGAGATTTGTAAGTATTAGAAGCTTGAAAGATTGCTTGATTTTAAGGCTCTAGAATAAATTGGGGAAGACATAGCTAGATGCTAGGAATTAGTTGTAGTCTTATGGTAGTGATACAAAGAACGACCTTATGAACATAACAAGACAAAATTTTAGACTCACATCTAGAAGAAGATTATCGGGTACTAATAAAAATAGGGTATGAAATAGCACTTTAGGTAGCAAACCATAGTGGTTAATCCCTAGTTACCTTGTGACTTACAGTATCAGACCTAGAAATTTTTTTACCCTTTAGATAATGTTAATTATATGACTAAGCTAAAACATATAGGTAGATTGCTAGACATAGATAGCTAGAACCAATAGTTGGATGATGAGATAACTAGAGTATTACAATACATCTTTTAAATTAGATTAGATATACTTAACTTATTTTGGTTGTCAGTGACTATTAGTCTCATGTTTTCACCATTGATAATTCGACTAGTTGAGCTAGTATCTAAAATAGAGGAATTAGATTGAAGGATTAGGGTATTGACAGGTGTTATAGCCTGGAATTGGATGTCGTGAACTACCTACAATGGATGGCCATTTATAAAAAATGGTACCCACATAGTTTGGATGAAGGGCACGCATGGAGTAAATTAGGAGAAATCTTAGGTTTAAGGTAAAATGGTAGAGTGGCAACAAGATGAGATTCGCGACAAGTACTTGACCTCGAGTTTCTTTTAAAATTTAGAGAAGTACCTGAACCGAAGACAAAGACGTTGGCTTGAGATGATGACAGACTTTGAGATTGAGCTACAGTACCATCTGAGAAAAGTCAACGTAGTAGTTGATGCATTGAGCAGGAGACCCATGGCATTCTTTTTGACTATCCAGCAACACTTGTTGAGAGATCTAGAGAAATTGAGTATAAAGGTCATTATGCCTGGAGCAGACGGCCAGTTGCCGAGCTTTCAGGTAAAATCGATATTGGTTGAAAGGATCAAGGCTGCCTTGCCAACAGATGCCAGATTCCAAAGACTTCGACGGAGGACAAAAGCCGGGATGCAGACAGGATTGCGCATACACGAGGATAGGACTTTGAGATATGGAAATCATTTCTATGTTTTGAACGGGGAACTTCGTCAGGAGCTGATATCGGAGGCGCACAGTTCAGCATATTCTATTCATCCAGGAGGCACAAGATGTACAGAGATTTAAGGCAGCACTATTGGTGGCATAGAATAAAGAGGGAGATAGCCGCTTTATGGCGAAGTGCCTGGTGTGTCAGCAGGTCAAGGCTGAGCATCAGAGGTCTATGCCTGAGTAAAAATAGGAGCACATCACTATGGACTTCGTTACGGGCATTCTGAGGAGTCCCAGTGGTCACAATGCGGTATGAGTGATCGTGGATCGACTCATCAAGACCGCTCACTTTTATCTTTCAGAGTTGGACAGTCTACGAAGGTCTTATTTCAAAGAACGAAATACAGGTTTAGATCACACGCTGACTCATTGGTCAATTGGTAGAGGATTATCACTAGACTCTTAGATTATATATTGACACATGAGTATGGAGTATAAATAAAAGATAGAAGTCTGACAGAAATGGTAGCTAAATATTGTGGATTATACATAAACTGCTTAGGGATAGCGATTTAGACTTATGACTAATAAGATATGAGCTTGTTGAACCAAATCCTTAGTAGTAAGTGGAGTTATGGGAGCCTATGTCCAATTTGCCCTAGCTAATAAATTTAGGAATCGTATCCTTGTTATTGTATTTGTTATAAATTATTCTAGGGTATTTAGACGGATTGAATAGATATTTATTACATAATTCCTATATATTCTTATTACTATGCATTGGGTAGAGACTTAGGTTGTATTTTATTACATATACTCCTACTAGGAATTATTGAGTTGAGTTTCTAGACTAGGTATGACTGACTAGCTAGATTAGACTTGTTGTTGCTAAAAGCGATTATAAGAAGTTAGGATACATGATTTTAATATGGATACTATAGGATGATGGCGTTATACCTAGGAAAGAATATTGATATATTAACCGTCCTAGTTGTAGAAGAAGGTTAGGACAGTGTTCGAGGTACGAATTGAACAAACATTAGGCTCAGGAGTATTCCCAGTATGTCAATAAAGCCCAACAGATAGTGCAAAGGCCAACTCCACCGGTCCTAGGTATGTCCGTAGCATTGCTAGATAATTTATAGTTTATTATGTGTTTATTTTAATTTTGAGGACAAAATTCTTATAAGTTGGGTAGATTGTAACCCCCTCGACCAAATTTAGGTCTACCTGGCTTAGATAGAGAGACTAGGGTTAGTTTGAAGCCATTTAAAATTAGAACATAGTATTTTAGATTAATGCACATAATATTCGTAACACTTTGTGCACCTTACCATTGCTCTGATATTTGGAGCGCTACACTAGCAATTGCTTCCAAACAAATTTCATACACTTTTTTTAGATATGCCAGCCTTCCATTCTGACCTTTGTGTAACTCATAAATATCCTCCCTTGTGCTTTGTTTTAGTCGCACAATATTCGTTACAAACGTCCGTTCTTAAATTCAAATAAATCCAACTTTGCATCCTTGTCCGTTCCAATCGAAATTGGAGACACAATCTCGACCCATTTTGTATAACCCAATTTATGACAATATTCTATTCTGAGTCTGCTATAGCCATGACACTTGTGTTCCATCCAATTTTAACCCTATGTATTCTTAATTAATTAAAGAGCACCACTTACACTAATTTTAATTAAATTGGTGTAAGGACCCAACCTCACCCAAAACTAGACCCAACTCCAACCTAAACCCCCACTCACACCCTCAAGGTTCATACTAAATACCACACACCATTTTTAGCCACTACATTATACCAAATATGGTATTTTCCCTCATTTAATCCAAATTCTGACTTTCTATGTAATTTTCCAATTATTGAGGACTTTTATGCAAAAGTGCAGTGAGATGTCCACCCCTCATTGGACCATAGTCATGAAGAAACCCTCCCCCTCTCTTTGACCAGTTCTACATTATTTTTTTTCTTTTTTTTAGTGTACAGCACCCAAATTTTTTCCCTCAAGCCATCTCCACCCTCCATTCAACCCAACACCATCTCCACCCTCCAATTTCCTATATGTAAACATTTCCCCCATCCCAAGGAGCCCAAGTCAGCCCTAATTCCAAGGATAGCCCCCTCTCTCTCCTACATGTATACCTACCTCCCTCTCTCCTAAAACACACAACATCATCTCCAAACCGACTTCTAACCTTAAACCTAATACTAGCAGCCACATCATCATCATCATCTTCCTCACCATCCCCGCCGACCCCCATTCCACTGGAGTTACCTCCACTGCCGGAGCAAGCAGCAACCCCCGGACCCCAGTTCCACCCTTCCTTCTCCTAGCATCGCCAACCCCGCCACCATCAGCACAGGCCATCTTCATCATCTCCCCGGCTTCGCCATGACTCCTCCACCCCGACCGTCTCTTCCGAATAGCCCCGCCGGAGCCACAACCACTCATCGCCAACACCACTATCCCCAACACCATTATCATCACCACCCTCGCCTCTGCAACCGCCTCCATCCCCGACTTCCCAAGCCACCCCGACGTCCCTGGTCATCTCGATAGCAGCCCCACCGATCTCCTCCACTGGTCACCACTTCATCCCATTCTCCTCGATTCCTCTCCACCGCCGGATCCTCCTACTCCACCACTCCCTGACTTCCTCACCTCGACCTCCACCTGAGCAGCCGCTCGACCTCCCCGTTATCTTTCCTTTCTTCTCCGTCCACCGCCACCAGTGTCATCATCACCAACACCACCATTATCATCCTCACCTTAGCCCTCTCCTCCCCGACTTCACCTATCTCCGAGCCATCCCACCGGAGACAACCCCGCCTCCTCCACCGGGACAGTCCGTCCCTGCCATACCATCATCATCATCATCAACATCATTACCATCATCAACATTATCAATATCCCCATCATCACCATCATCATCATCATCATCGTCGATCGTCCCACCTCGCTGGAGATGACCTGCATCATTTACCCTTGATCCCATGCACGTGCATGTGCACGCTAACGCACATGTTCGACTTGCCTTCATTCATGTTTTTGTGTATGTGTACTTGTGTGAATGTTATTAGGGATTAGCATATTGCTTCATGACAAGCTTAGTTGGTTGATTTCAGACCCGTGTCGGTGAACCTAGTAACCAGTTGCGGGTGCGTGCGTGTGTGTATAATTATTAGTTGATATATAGATATACATATATATATATTCCTTGGAAATTAAATGCTAGTACTAGGTACGACTGTAATATATATATATAGTTGCTTATGACCATAAGTGTTATTTATGGATATCCCGTATTTTCATTTGATTGTATGACCCTGAGAAATTGTGAGTTGACCGCCTTGTGTACACTGACGTACTGGCTAGACGTGTTATTTAGTCGACTGTCTAATTTTGTACATCATTTAAAAATATGAAGCCCGTGCATATAGGCACACACTTGACCCTGCTAGTTGACCAGTACCACCCCTGCCTTGCGTAGTTTTTGAGTTTAGCGTAATCGTGTTTGTGGGTGTGCTAGTGTAACGACTGATGCTATATTGTATTGTATTATAAATATAGGACCATTCGATCGTCCCGCGAGACTTCGAGAGCAGGTTATTGGCACTCGCAGCTTGAGGACCCAGACAAGTATACCTTGCCTTATTGTATTATTTAAATTCAGACATTATTTAGTTACATATTTTATTGTTATAATATTATATAACTGTGCGCGTCGGAGAAAGACTCGGGTGCAGTCAACAAAGGCATTGACGTTAGGACTTGTGTCTGACCTAGTGTTTAGTGGACCTACCTAAAGTTGTGGAGTTATCAATATGACTCTCCAGGCCTTGACACGTTTCATTGCATGGCACAGAGTGAGTTCATATAGGGACGCGTGCTTCATGCTTAACTGGCCATCAGTATGAGAAGCACGTGTGACGGTATTTAGCTTAGTTGTATTATTTCTTTAGTGACTTGCATTATAGTACGAGATGTCTATGTCTCTCTTGAGATTTGTACATTGGCATTGGCGGGGAGGACAACTAGTAGGCGTATGGGACACCCACCTCCTTTATACAGATACCGCGCTCCGCAGAGCGATACGGATGTTACATGTACAGATACCACGCTCCTCGGAGATGGACGTTATTATATTGCAGAGCGCCCTTATTATGGGGGCATATGTGACATATACTAGCCAGTAACGGTGATTGGTGAATAACGTCAGCATATGTCTAGCCTACACTTTTCATACGCACTAAGTTGTCCTCAAATTGCATTTCACTTAGCTGGTTAGTTCACCCTTAAGTTTTTACAGTATTTACTTTATGGCATATGTTTTTGTATCTTGTTACGTCCCTCTGAGGGCTTGGTTCCCTTTCAGGTTATTTGTACAGTTTGTAGGATGCCTGATCTAGTGGAGTGTGTATATTGTTACAGGTATCTTTACATTTTTAGCTATTGTAGTCATGTACTACTTTATATTTTTTATTCTACTTTTATAGCCTAGTGTTTATAGGCCTATGTTGTTCTTCTGGTCTATTCAAACGGATGTATTATCGGGCTGCAGACTCATGATGAATATCGTTCTTTCTTGAGATTATTTACCATGGATTGAGATTTAGTTTACTTGTTGCATGTTAGAATTTAGATTATTAATTGGATCACTTGCCCATGGATAGCGCAAGTGCGCTTTGTCGGGTCCATTAAATTGGAAAGCCCTACGGAGTCGTACCAGCTGGCCATTGCCACGTATCTGGTCCCACGTATTTTGGGACTGGGGCGTGACAAATATAAAATTCAATCTCAATATATAGGGTTTTTCTGAACCGAGTTCGGGCTGAGTTCGGATGCCCAATGTTCAGAAAATCGAACATTAGAATCCTGGTCTCACGGAGTAACGTTGCAAACTAGGTCTTAGGGTGACTGAGTTTGCCCCGAGTTCTGTCCGAACTCCGTTGGTCTATTTTCAGAATGTTTTGACTGGACTAGGTTCTGGTTTAATATGGGTTTGAGTTTCCTAGAGCCAATATGAATTCGATGTACATTTTGTCCTAGACTCAATGAATATAAAATAATGGTTTTTGATATTACCCCCTTGTCAGATTAAAAGTTGAGAACACCACCTAAAAGTGTCGCTAATGAGTTTTGAAAGTGTCGCTATTAAAATTTTAACGACACTTACAGGGGGTGTTCTCAACTTTTAATCTAACATGGGGTAATATCAATATCCCCCATCTAACAGGGGGGTAATATCAAAACCCCTATAAAATGCAGACTCAATAATACAGCGTATAGACTTGTTGCAGCATGTCTTCAGCGAAGTAACAGAGATGCAACGATTGTCATTTTATATGCCGTATTGAGTCATATCAAATCATAGTTAGTCGATTATCGAAATCGAGTTGACAGTTACCAATTTGGGCCAACATATGTTGGAAAGCTCTGATCGAAAAATAACCTTTGAGCAAAGGATCTTGAAAAATAATGATAGTTGTCGAATTGCGTCACGCAAAGGTTTCTTCTTTTTTAAATCCATGCATTAGAAACACCGGTAGTAACCCTTGCATAAGAATGCAATAATCATGTGACTTCAAGCCTTTGAATTTGAAATCCTGTAAATCGACCTTATGTTTACAATTCCCGTTGTACCCAATTGGAACCTTTAATTTACTCAAGATTTTTTAAATTATTTCTTTCTCAGATTGGAATAAAGAAAAATGAGCCTTTGGCATAATTTGTTTCCCATTATCATTTACAAGCCATAATTTCTTCTTTATCTTCAATTCTTCTATATCCTTACGAGCTTCAACTCCGTCTTTGGACTAACCTTTAGTGTTCATTATTGTCCCAAATAAATTTTTAGCCACATATTTTTTTTAAATGCATCACATCCAAATTATGGCGAAGATGTATATCCTATTATGATAAATACATTAATATGATACTATATAAAAGAATAACATAAAAATAAAAATTAACTTATTTAACAACATAAATCACCTTCCAATATGACAAATCAAATAGAATTAATCTCTTTGACCATGGAGTATTTACATCAGTGGATCGCTTCCTCTTCTTACCAATTAACTTTCCAAAATATGTTCATATAGATTCCATTTTACTCAATAACTCTTCACTAGTTAAACGTTTGGGAGATTTTCGGTGTTCTTCCATTTTGTTAATTGCAAAAATTCCGTAAAAAGAGCTTCAGAACATTGGTGTCTTGATTTCATGCTTAACAAATCTAATATCGAAGATAGTTTAGTATGTTGACCAGCACAATTAGGATATAAAGGTTCCATTGCATCCTCCAACTTATTCTTATAATTCGTGTCTATAGGGGGATCATCTTGGATATGTGCATCATTTTGTTGATCAGATTCATTAAGGCATTCATCGAGGATATTAGGATCAACTCGTATAAATGTGTCATTGAACATGTCTTCCCTTCTTGGAAAGGCATTTTCAGTACTAGTTGATGAACTAGGAGCTTGAACATTAACACCTATCCTAGGAAGTAGTTCTCCATGGTTGATCCAAGTTATATATGACTTGTCCACTCCATTGCAAATCAAATGCTCAGCAATAACAATTAGTTTTTTTTTACATGAATTATAGTTATGACATTTATCGCATAGACAATAATACCAATCATTTCCACCCAATTTGTCTTTTGTGAACTGAATGAATGATGTAAAACCTTCAAAGTATTCATCTGACAACTGAGGTGCATCCATCCATGCCTTACTTGTGGGTATTGAAGAGATCTACCAATAAAATATAAAAATATCATCAAAAAACATAATAAACATATTATAGTTAAGGATTTTACTTACAACAATAAATTTACAGATTTGGAAACATAATAAGCCATAATTGCCAAAGATAATTTTTTAGATTTTAGATTTCATGTTCTTGATGTTCATATTTCAAATTTAATATTAATAAATTAATTCAAAAAAATAACAACAATAAATTCACATGATATGGAAATATAATAAAGCATAATTGCAAAATATGGTATATACAATGTTGCCTCCTCCTTTGCACGAGCTGAAGTTCGCTCCGACGGCTCCCACCTCCTCCTCCGTACGACTGCTCATCGACCAATGGCAGAGGAGGAGTTGATTGTCCGTAATCTTTAGTGCCAACTTTAGCGAATCTAGAAACAATGCCAACTTTAGTGCTTATTTTTTAGGGATTTTTGATTGTCCATAAAAAACATAGCTACTTTCCAAGTTCGTCATTTTTTGAAAACCTAAAGTGTCAAAACAAGGAAATTTGGTGTAGTGAGTGAGAGATTTTGAGTCGAGCAATCATTGGATATGCCTTCAACACATAGCAATCTCGTGTTGGATGATGGATGTATCAGTGGTAGTAGTAGTACTTGGGGTTATCGACCTGATCTGCCTCATTTGGTCATTTAATGTCAGGTAACTGGAGTTTGTTGCCTTTCATCAGTACATGGTGAAGGACTATAAAGCAACTCTAAGGGGGGTGAATAGAGTGCAACAAAATAATCTACCAAATTTAAGATTATCAGAATGAATGCAATTGCTAACTAACAATGTATATAAACACTTTGAAGTAAAGCAGTAAAGTAAAGAGAGAGAATGAAAACGCAAACACCAAGATGTGTACTAGTTTTTCTCTAAGAGGACTAGTCTAGTCCCGAGAACCCAAGCTCGGAGTTTTATCCACTATAATCACCAATAGTGAATCACAAGCTTTGATCTGAAGGCTTGCCACTTCTTTACACCACGAGGTTTGATACAAAGTCTCGCAACTTCAAAGCTAGAAAGAGAGAGAGAGAAACTGATGGAGCCAAGCTCTTGACAACTCTGTAGACTTCTAGATCGAGACCACACTTGGCACTAGGAAGGCTAGGGAGTTGCTCTTGGAGATGGAAAAGTTAAGGCTCAAATGTTTTCTCATAATAGGATAGAAGGATTAAGAATGATTGAGTGAGTAGGAATGTAGAAATCTAATCCTATTTATAGTGTACTAGTATATATGCACGTGCTTTGCACGTATATTGGAGTGAATGATGTTGATGAGTTAGTTTATTTCTACTGCTTTTAATTATATAGGTTAATGGTTCAACCCTTCGAATTCTTTGGTAATAATTTAAAAGACTTAGCAAGTAGCATGAACCCTTTGATTTCCTTAAATGGTTGTCATTATTGCATCTCTTAAATGGTTGTTAGTGGAATTTATTGTAGGTATTCTTTTAATTACTAAATATGTTGAAGGGTATTTTTGGAACGAAATATTTTCACGGTGAAGCCTAGTTTTGGCTTTATATAGAGGAGATTGGCAAACAGAATTTGACCAGAATTCGGATGGGGTTCAATTCAAATTTTCGAACATTGGGCCAAAAAATCAGGGATATTATTACTATACTGATTTCATACCAAAGGGGTAACCGAGTTCAGTCCGAGTTCGGCAAGAATTTGGCCCGAGTTCATTTTGAAGTATAATAGACTTTGTTAATAAATGTGGTCTGATTTGGTGGATAGGTTCATTATTTTATTTGAGTGGACTAGGTATTTAGGTATAGGTACTCTGATTTGCTAGTGCAACTCAGCTTACATCAATCCTAGACTCAAATAAATAAAAGATTATATTTGAATAGACGTAATACAGACGACATGTAATAGCAGTGTTGAGGCTTCAGATCACGACATATCAATCCATGGTTTAGTTAACTATCAAAATCAAGTTAACTGAGACCGGATGGGCCAACAATCTCCTCCATTTTGATAATTGACAAACTATGAATGCTATTGCAAGTCTTTGATATGCAAGGCTCTCCGTAACTGTGGAGCAGTTGACATGTTGGAGGCAACGTCTATCAAGTATCATCTTGTAAGCTTGTATCATGTATGTCTTTCTCCCCCGTTGTCATTTGATCAAAATGGCATGCTCCCCCAAAATCGGTGAGGTGACAAGAAAACAAGATAGTAAAGTGTATACAGGATAATATATAATGGCAAAAAAATTGGTTTAAACTTTATTCATTTAAAAAAAAAACATACAAAAGCATATGTGTAGTAGAAACATCATAGTAGAGCAACTAAAAGTAAACTTTTTAAACATTCAAATCCATTTAAAATATTTGAAGTTATGAAAACTAGCAAAAGCATAAAGCATTCAGATAGATTTAAGTCTAGCAACAAGAGTATAGGTCTCATCGTAGTCAATACCTTCCTCTTGGTTGTAACCTTGAGCTATGAGACGTGCTTTGTTATGTGTAACTGAACTATCCTCATTTATTTTGTTTCAGAAAACCCATTTAGTACCAATGATCGGATAATCATTAGGTTTAGGAACGAGTTCCCAAACTTGATTACATTCAAATTGGTTGAGTTCCTCTTCCATAGAAGAAATCCAAAATTCATCAGCAAAAGCTTTAACAGTATTTTTAGGTTCTATTTGAGAATAAAAGCAACATTTGCAATGGTATCTCTATTTGAGGAACGTGTACTTACACCTTTCGATATATCACCTATTACCAAGCCCTCAGGATGATCTGTGGAGATCTTTAGTCTCCTTGGCAGACTTTCTGGATGACTTGCACTATTTGTATCTTCAGATGTCTTGTTGGTTGCGGGTTGACTACCTTCATCATCGCTGTCGTTTAGTAATTGAGTGTTGTGTTCATCAAATATAACATTGATTGATTCTTCAACAGTCAATGAGTTCTTGTTGAATACCCTGAATCCTTTACTTTTGGCGGCATAACCTAAAAAAATACCTTTATCGGCCTTGGAGTCAAACTTTCCTAGGTTATCTTTGGTATTGAGAATAAAATATTTACAGTCAAAAACTTTAAAGTAACTAATTGTGGAGATTCTACCAAACTAAGTTCATAGGGGGTTTTCTTCGATATAGGTCGAATAAGCACCCTATTTAAAATATGGCATGAAGTACTTACAGCTTCAGCCCAAAAGTATTTCGGAAGGTTATATTAATTTAATATAACTCTAGCCATATCGCCAATAGTTCTATTCTTCCGCTCCACAATACCATTTTGTTGAGGGGTTCTAGGATAAGAGAATTCATGAGAAAACTATTTTTATTGCAAACTCTTTTGAAATCACTATTTTTGAATTCGCCTCCATGATCACTTCGGATACGAGTAATCATGAAACCTTTTTTGGTTTGAACCTTTTGCAAAAAGTGACAAATTCATAGAATGCTTTATTTTTTGTTTGCAAGAAAATAAACTCATGAGTATCTAAAAAAATCATCAATAATAACATAAGCATAAAGCTTACCGCCAAGACTAGCGACTCTGCTGGGTCCAAACAAGTCCATATACAAGAGTTGTAGAGGTCTAGATGTACTTACAGAGTTGATTAATTTAAAGGAAGATTTAGTAGCTTTATTCTTTTCAAAGTCTACCATATCTTTCTTAAAAGTAATTTTTTGTAAGCCTCTTACGAGCTTCTTTGTGGATAGTCTTGCAATAATGTCCATATTTGCGTGTCCTAGACGCATATGCCATAGCCAGCTATCATCTTTGTTGGCGTATAGACATTTGCCTGCATTGTTAGTGTCGAAGGATACATAACATTCTTTTTTCATCGATAGCGTTGCAAATAGGTTAGCATCACTAGTCATATGTCATGAGCAACCACTATCGAGAATCCATTTGCTTCTAGCATGAGAGGGTTAGTCTACCTACAAATTTAGTTGTAGATATGACCCTTGGTACCCATTTCTTTGAGGGTCCTGCTGTATTAGTTTTTGGTACCCATGCATAAACATTCATATCAACTTAATTTCTTGTTTTATAGAATCTAGATATATGTCCTTCTTACCACAGTAGTGACATATAGCTGTGTGGTTGGTGCTTGATACAGCATGATAGATATGATTGTGTGAAGCAGTTATTTATGGTCTATATAGATAGAATGCATGATTATGTGGGATATTTCTTTGTGGTCTTCATGGATATCTATAATAGAATGCATGATTATGTTTGGTTCTATGTTTATGATGTGTTCTAAACATATAATTGCATGAACTGTTATGCATGTAGGTAGGAGCATAGCTGTGAGTGTTCTTTTATCTTGCTACATGTCTCCTTTTAGGTTGGGTAGAGGTTTGTTCGACCTATTTACCCAATCTAATCTCTAATCTTTTAGAGGTAGCATATACTTCATCATATTAAGCAGTGAGAGCATCTATTCTACGTACAACAATGGAATACTTCTTCTTTTTAGATTCGAGTTCTTCCTTAAGTTTAGCATTCTCCTGAGAGATCTTGTTAAGACTGGCAAGTGTCTCGTAGAGGTTAAGCGTAAGTCTAGAATTCTCGTCTGAATCGTTAGAGGTATCCTTTACTTCATTTAGTAGAGATGTTAGTCTTTCTATTTCAGTCTGACATTCTTGAACATCTTTCTTAGCATGCTTATACTTATTTCTAAGTTTCATAAAATCATCAAGAAGATCACTAAAAGCATTACCTAGTTCATTAAAAATAAAATTATCCTAAGATTTTTTATCTGTTACCTGATCAGTTAACGTCATGAAGCATAGGTTTGCTGCTTCTCGAGGATTCTCTTCTTCAGATTCACTAGCTTTACTTTCGTTCCAGATACTAGTATTTGTATATTTTCATGATGATATTCTTTTGGATGAGTGATTGTGGCAATTTTATTTTCTTAGGATTGGACAATCTTTCTTTATATGCCCTGTCTTTTTATAGTTGTAGCATATAGGCTCTTCATCACTGTTGTCAGTAGGCACCTTTTTTTTATCTCTCAAGCTTTAGAAATTTCCTGAAGCTTCTATTGGTTAGGGCAACTTCCTCATCTTGAGACTCATCATCATCGGAGTTATAGTTGGTGACCTTTTTGTGATGTGCCTTAAGAGAGATCGTCTTCTCTTTGGGAGTGGGTTCTTTAAATTCCTTGAGATCCAGCTCGTGAGTCATCAACTTGCCCATGAGTGTCTCGAGGGTCATCGTGGTAAGATCATTCCCTTCTATGATTGTAGTGGCCTTGGGATTCCAATTTTTTGTGATTTCCTTGAGTACCTTGTGAATCTTCTCGTGATTGTTGTACTCCTTGCCAAGTGATAATAGAGGGTTGACGATATCGAGGAATCTTATGAACATTTGAGTAATCATCTTATTTTGCTTCATCTTGAATGCTTCATACTATTGTGTTAGACGACTTACTTTTGATTCCTTCACTTGAGAGGTTCTTTCATGAGTGACCTCAAGAAGTTTCCATACTTCGTGCAAAGTTCTGCAAGTGGAGATCCTGTTAAATTCAATTATGTCTACAACACAAAATAGAGCATTAATAGCTTTAGCATCAAGACTAGCTTGTTTTTTTTCAGTGCATATATACTTATCATGAGATTTCTCAACAAAGTTACCATATATGACTATTCTATGTGGCTTTTTTTTATCCTTCTACTACTACAGCCCAAAGGTCAAAATTAAGTGACTTTAGGTAGAAACTCATACGTGTCTTCCCGTATGTGTATTTAGTACCATCAAATAAGGGTGACCTATTTATGGACTGGCCTTCACCATTGTTGGTGTGGATAGATCTAACAGTTGCCATAAGTCTCTTAGGATGTAAGCCAAATATCAAGAAAACTTGCTTTGAGACCAATTGAAGTACCGTAAAGCAATTCTAGGGGGTGAATAGAGTACAGCAGAATAATCTACCAAATTTAAGATTATCATAATGAAGGCATTTGCTAACTAACAATGTATATAAAGACAGTGAAGTAAAGCAGTAAAGTAAAAAGAGAAAGCAAATACAAACACCAAGATGTATACTGGTTTTCCTCTGAGAGGACTAGTCCAGTCCCGAGAACTCAAGCTCAGAATTTTATCTACTATAATCACCAATAGTGAATCACAAGCTTTGATCTGAAGGTGTGCCACTTCTTTACACCATGAGTTTGATCCGAAGTCTCGCAACTTCACAGCTAGAGAAAGAGAGAAACTGATGGAGCCAAGCTCTTTACAACTCTGTAGACTTCTAGATCGATATCGTACTTGGCACTAGGAAGGCTAGAGAGTTGCTCTTAGAGATAGAAAAGTTAAGGCTCGGATGTTTGCTTACAATAGGATAGAAAGATTAAGAATGGTTGAGTGAGTAGGAATATAGAAATCCAATCCTATTTATAGTGTGCTAGCAAACAGAATTCGGCCAGAATTCAGATGGGGTTCAATTCAAATTTTTGAAAGTTAGGCCAGGAAATCGGGGATATTATTATGGTGCTGATTTCATACCAAAGGGATAACCGAGTTTGGTCCGAGTTCGGCATGAATTCAGCCCAGTTCGGTTTCAAAGTATGGTAGACTTTGTTAATGAATGTAGCCTTATTTGGTGGATAGGTTCGTTGGTTTATTTGAGTGGACTAGGTATCTGGATATAGATACTTTGATTTGTCAGTACGACTTATCTTACATCAACCCTAGACTCAAATAAATAAAAGATTATATTTGAATAGACTCAATACAAACGACATGTAATAGCAGTATTGATGCTTCAGATCGTGATATATCAATGCATAGTTTAGTTAACTATCAAAATCAAGTTGACGGAGCCCGGATGGGATAATACATAGAAGATCTTAATGACATCATCATCATCGAAAGAGTAAGTTTCCTTCAGCTTAGGTACTTATTTCGGCCTTTGAGTGGGTGTGGTTAGGCTCTTCGACACATTGACATTAAGTGCTTGCTTCCCTTTATTGTCACGGCCGTTAGTACTAATGTTGTTGTTGAAGGGACGCTTTCCTCTATCGTCGCTGGCAGGGAATTAAAATCCCAGCAAATAGGCATCTTTTGCATTTTTCTCAACAACGATAGTGCTTATAATAAATGACGTCCAATACTGTTGTGGGACTGAAGTTGTCTACAGCTTTACAACAGGTAACAAATTCTTCCTGAAGGTGTCCATCAAATGGCTATCTGGGATGCCTAGAGGTAGTTTCAGTGTTGTTTGCCATAATCGTTCTATGTATTCCCGGACAGATTCCTTTTCTTTTTGAACTATGTCCATGAGTGAACTCATAGTCATTCCACCATCATAGACTTGAGTGATGAATAGGCATCGAAGATCTTCGAATAATAAAATACCATTGTTCGGGAGGCTACAAAACCAGTTGTAGGCTACCCCGATCAGAGTTCCAACGAAGATCTTGGTAAGGAGTGCATCATCATGAGGTAGATATCCCATAGTTGAATTAAAGTAATTCATGTACTGACTATGAGAGGTCTTGCTGTTGAACGGAATCATCGAGTGTGGCTTGTACTTGGGCGGGTATACCACTTTTTTTACTCGGGAGGATAAGGTTGTCGTATCCCGAGTTTCTGAAGTATTTCGGTTGTTCATCGAATAAAAGTGAGCTCATAGTTCCCTGAGTTCCCAGATTATGTCGTGAGCGTCTTCTGACAATAGGGGACAGACGATCGCAGCAAGGTGTGATTGGCCCCTGTGGTGAGAGCGGGAGTGATCATACTCGACTCTCCATTATTTTCCGATTCATGGCTTTCTTTCTTCGAGACCCTTGGTGGTTGTGGGAGTATACTTTCCCTGAGGTCCAGTACAGTTTGAGTCAGAGTCTGCAACAAGGAGCTTATGGCTTGCATCATTGCTTCAAGTGCCTTAAGACATTGTTTATCACCAGAGGCTTGATCGTCTTTTGCCATGTATACAAACATTACATGGGTAGAAATAGATAAAAATGTGGAAGCTTCACTTTCCACCTTTGACTCCTGAGCCTCGTTGTCTTCATGAAAGGAAGACATTGTTACGTCATCTTCGAATCTAGGGGATGGCTACCTCCAGCCCTGGTGACTATACTATCCTGGTGGGCTTGGCTACCCCCAGGTAGGTTGTCATTTGTTCCTTGAGATTCACTGTCTTCTTGGAACGATGAGTTGGTGTGGAACACCGAAAGGTTGCTACCCCCAACTTTTATTATCGAACGGGTTCCTTGGAATACTCCCACGGTAGGTACTAGCTTACTACCCCATGGTCGATTCCTTGACATACTGGTATAGACTATCGGGTTGGACGAGTTCTTCTTCCTAAGATTTTTATTGCAGAAGGAGACCTCCATGTTGAGCAGCATGATATCACGGGCAATTCTTCCTCCTTGTGCACTCGTTTCTTGAGACTCGGCGGGACTGGGGCCATGAGTTACAATCGCTGGAATACCGATCGCCTAGTTGGAGGAACTGGTATTTTATTACAACTGTTGATGATGATGGTGGCACAAGTTTGTCTTTGAGGAGATACTTTATGTGCGGGAATCACTTCTCTCGTCTTGCGCTTGTGAATAATCACATTGCGCAAATCAGACGATAAAAACTTCGCTTTCACATCTATTTTTGTGTTTGGTTAAACTTTGTCCACTCCATTGCAAATCAAATGCTCAGCAATAACATTTTGTTTTTTTCTTGCATGAATTGTAGTTATGACATTTATCGTACGAACAACAATACCAATCATTTTCACCCAATTTGTCTTTTGTGAACTGAATGAATGATGTAACACCTTCAAAGTATTCATCTGATAACTAAGGTGCATCCATCCATGCCTTACTTGGGGGTATTGAAGAGATCTACCAATAAAATATAAAAGTATCATCAATAAAACATAATAAACATATTACAGTTAAGGATTTTACTTATAACAAAAAATTCACAGGATTTGGAAACATAAAAAGCCATAATTGCCAAAGACAATTTTTTAGATTTTAGATTTGATGTTCTTGATGTTCATATTTCAAATTTAATATGAATAAATTAATTCAAAAAAATAAAAACAATAATTTCATATGATATGGAAATATAATAAAGCACAATTGCAAAATATAGTATATACAATACTGCCTCCTCCTTTGCACGAGGTAAAGGTCGCTTCGACGGCTCCCTCCTCCTCCTCCGATGGCAAAGGAGGAGTTGACCCGATGATAGTAAGAAGGGACGACATGCATCAATCTAACCTAGTTACATCTTAAAAAATAGAAAAAAAATCAATAGAGAAAGGATTTTTAAACCTAGATTTATAATAAAAAACACACAAAAAAATAAACCTAGAATCGGCACAAAGAAGAAGAAGAAGAAGAAGAAGAAGAAGAAGAAGACGAAGGGTCATTTACAGTGTGGAGAGCCCCTTTTTCGTTGATTGAGAATTTTTTTGTTATTTGATGATACGAACCTCAAGATGACCCCTTCTTTTGATCGAGAAAATTTTGTTAGAGGAGAGAGAGAAAGATGAGGGGGGGGGGGGGGGGAGTGTGCGGAATGTAGAAACGATGCTAACTTTAGCGTTTATTTTTTTATGGATTTTTGATTGTCCATAAAAAACATAGCTATTGTCCAAGTCCGTCATTTTTTGCAAACCTAAAGTGTTTAAAATAAGGAAATTTGGTGTAGTGAGTGAGAGCTTGGAGTCGAGCAGTCGTTGGATATGCCTTCAACACGTAGCAATCTCGTGTTGGATGATGGATGTATCGGTGGTAGTGGCAGTACTTGGGATTATCGACCTGATCTGTCTCATCTGTCATTTGATGTCAGGTAACTGGAGTTTGTTGCCTTTCACCAGTACATGAAAGATCTCAATGATATCATCATCATCGAAAGAGTAAGTTTCCTTCAGCTTAGGTACTTCTTCCGGCCTTTGAGTAGGTATGGCTGGGCTCTTCGACACAGACATTGAGAGCTTGCTTCCCTTTATTGTCACTGCCGTTAGTGCTGATGTTGTTGTTGAAGGGATGCTTTTCTCTATCGTCGCTGGCAGGGAACTGAAATCCCAGCAAACGGGCATTTTTTGTATTTTTCTCAACAACGACAGTGCTTATAATAAATGTCGTCCAATAATGAAGTGGGACTAAAGTTGTCCACAGCTTTACAGCAGGTAACAAATTCTTCATATAGGTGTCCATCAAATGGCTATCCGGGATGCCTAGAGGTAGTTTCAATATTGTTTGCCTGAATCATTCTATGTATTCCCGGACAGGTTCCTTTTTTTTTGAACTATGTACATGAGTGAACTCATAGTCATATCCATTCCACCATTTTAGAATTGAGTGATGAAGAGGCATCGAAGATCTTCGAATAATGAAATACAGTTGTCCGAGAAGCTACAAAACCAGTCGTAGGCTACCCCGGTCAGAGTTTCGATGAAGAACTTGTTAAGAAGTGCATCGTCATAAGATAGATGTCCCATCGTTGAATCAAAGTAATTCATGTATTGACTAGGAGAGGTCTTGCCGTCGAACGGAATCATCGAGTGTGGCTTGTATTTGGGTGTGTATACCACTTTTTTCGTTCGGGAGGATAAGGTTGTTGTATCCTGAGTTTCTGAAGTGCGTCTCGGTTGTTCATCGAATCAAAGACAACACACAGTTTCCTGACTTCCCGGATTGTGTCTTGAGCGTCGTATAACAACAGGGGACAGGCGATCAAAATAAGGTGTGATTGGCCCCCGTGGTGAGAGCGGGAGCGTTCGTACTTGACTCTTCATTGTTTCTCGGTTCATGGCTTGCTTTCTCCGAGATGCTTGGTGGTTGTGGTACTATACTTGCTCTGAGTTCCAGTATAGTTTGAGTCAAAGTCTACAACGAGGCACTTATGGCTTGCATCATTGCTTCAAGTGCCTCAAGACATTGTTTATCACCAGATGCTTGATCGTCTTTTGCCATGTATACAAATATTACAAGGGTAGAAATAGATAAAAATGTGGAAGCTTCACTTTTCACCTCTGACTACTGAGCCTCGCTGTCTTCAGGAAAGGAAGGCATTGTTGCATCATCTTCGGAATCTAGGGGATGGCTACCTCTAGCCCTAGTGACTGTACTATCCTGGCGGGCTTGGCTACCCCCAGGTAGCTTGTCATTCGTTCCTTGAGATTCACTGTCTTCTTGGAACGATGGGTTGGTGTGGAATACCGAAAGGTTGCTACCCCCAACTTTTATTCTTGAACGAGTTCCTTGGAACACTCCCACGGTATGTACTAGCTTACTACCCCATGGTCGGTTCCTTGACGTACTGGATAGACTATCGAGTTGGACAAGTTCTTCTTCCTGAGATCTTCTTTCCAGAAGGAGACCTCCATATTGAGAAGCATGAGGTCACGGGCAATTCTTCCTCCTTGTGCACTCATTTCTTAAGACTCAGCCGGACTGGGCCACGAGTTGCAATCGCTAGAATAGCGATCGCCTAGTTATAGGAACTGGTATTTTATGACAATAATAGTTGGTGATGATGCTGGCATAAGTATGTCTATGAGGAGACACTTTATGTGCGGGAATCGCTTCTCTCGTCTTCCGCTTGTGACTAATAACATTGTGCAAATCAGACGATAGAAACTTCACTTTCACATCCGTTCGTGTGTTTGGTTAAACCTTGCCCATGGCTTTGATCGTGAATAGTTTGCTCCCTGACCCAGTTCTAGCGCAGAGATTGCACCCGGATCATTTCTAGAAGGCTTGATTTGAGATAGACCCACTTTATGCGCACAACCAAGCTGGACGCATGGGTCTGTCGACACAGTATTTGCTTCCCGACTTGGTTCAAGCGCATCTGTAGTGCCCAAGTGATTTTGGAAAGACTTGGAGGGTTGACCCACATCCAAAACATGAGTGCCTAGGTCATCCCTATACAGTTTTCCATCAGCATCGCGGGTGACAATCAACGACGCATGCTTTTGGTGGACTTCTTGCGTAGTACCTCGAGCGTGCATGGCTCGAGTCAATTTTGAATTCTTCGAACTAGTGTTCACAGGCACATAGTATAGAGAATCCATATTGGTGCCATAGGAGATCCTGTGGAGGACGAACTATTTACCTTTGGCCTTGTTGCTTGTAAAAGGCTTCATGCGCCCATCTTTTGATATGGCGCATTTTTTCTTCTATGCATTTGGCTGCAGACACACCTCTTGAGAGTCTGTATCATTCTTCTTTAGAGTAGCTTCGAAGACGGAGAGAGAACATGCGTCAACCTTATGCGCATGCCCGACGGCTGAGGTTGACCATGGATCTGGTAGAAATATTGGGTATGGCACAGCGGCCTTGACGACCCAAGTCTTGCGAGTCTTGTGAGGTCACACAGGCCTTGCTGCAGAACTCGGCTTATCCAGCATTTTTACGAACTTTTATTAGTCGACGTGCTTAACCAACATCCGCTGGTTTAAACCCTACTTGGTTACATCGGACTACGTCACAAGCTTCTCATTTTAGGAGAAGCTCTTCCCCAGCAGAGTTGCTGTCACGATCCGTACCCGAAAAATTGGGCATGAGTCGTGGGTACGTCCAGTCTACGCCGCAGCATCGGCGGTAGAACGCTGTCTAGGTCTACTATCTAGCTAACAATCTCACACAACAATATAAGTACCTGTCAAGATCTCAACTCCAAACGGAGGAGCAATAATAAAGATAATCACAAGTACTCAATCACGAATCTAAGCACGATAAGATAACAAAGAAGACTAACAACTACAAAGCTAAACAACTACAACCTAAAGATAACAACAATAATAATAATAATACAATAATATCCTGAATCAAATACAATACAAGTCTCAAACCAAAAATCGGGGACAAATCTGGTACAAAAAGCTAATAAATACAACAACTGAGGTCCTAGTGATCCCGGCTACCAACCCAAAAATTACTCCTGAACTAGGGGGTCCCTGTTTGCACCATCGACAGGCTGAGGTCCATAAAACGTCGGACACCAATCCTCCGGATACTCTGAAAAATATATCCAGTCAGGATTGGAGCAAGTACACCTCTAATAGCACTTCCAGTTAAATGATAAAAACTATAAAGCAGTTGTAGCAAGTAGCAAGGTGAAGAAAATAAAGTATAAAATAAGGAAATATATATGTATCATTGGTGCATAAAGGTAAAGATGCATGAAA
>JAYESA010000016.1:65303161-65403161 GCA_036927795.1 Iris macrosiphon
TATATATATATATATATATATATATATATATATATATATAGGGATTGAAGAACGCGGGGGTTCGCTATTACGTGTGCGGCTGCTGCTGGGATTTGTAAACGGGTGCGGGGTCGTGGGTGTTAACGGGTTGGGTCTCACAGGTTAGCGGGTAGGTTTTTAAGGGTTTGGGTTATAGTCCACTTTATTTTCTAATTCTTTTTCTTTTTCTTTTTCTTATTCTTATTCATTTCTATTTTCTTTCTTTCTTTTCTAATTGTTTTCTATTCTTTTCTTTTCTATTTTTTAATAAACCTTATATATATATATATATATATATATATATATATATATATATATATATATATATATATATATATATATAATTTTAGAAATTTGTATTAGTGCGTACAATAAATCTATCAACTGTCCACATGGTCTCCTACATAAAAATAATTAAGGAAAATTACGGTTGCTCCCTAAAACCTCTAATGCGCAATTACCTACAAATAAAAAATTCAATAAATTCTATTTCTTCTATTTAGCTCATTAAAATATTAGCATCTCCAGTCATGTGTCGCGAGCACCCACTATCGAGAATCTATTTGCTTCTAGAAGATGAGGGAAGATCCACCTACAACATTAGTAGATGTGACCTTTGGTACCCAAATTCTTGAGGATCCTGAAATGTTAGTCTTGGCACCCATGTATATATATATATATATAAATCAACTAGTTACCTAATTCTACACTGTCGTGATATATGTCCAGGTTTACCACAATATTGACAGGTAGCATGCATATTTGTGTTAGGAACAAAATAATAATGGTGTCTTTGTGTGAGTGGCTGACGTGCTTTATGAGAATAGGAGTACAAAAAAGTATGGTTATGTGCAACATATATATGTTTTGTCTTCTTGTGTTGTGCAGTCTTGTGTTGTGGTACATGTCTAGTATATGTGTTTCTAGTGTAAGGCTGAGTTTGAGGTAGAACAACCTGTTTGCCCAGCCTGATCTCTAACTTTTTAGAGGCATTATACATTTCAGTATACTTGGCAGTTAAAGCATTAATTCTGACTGCTGCCATATTGTACTTCTTTTTCTCTTCTATTAACTCTTCATTGAGTTTAGCAAGATCTAGTGTATGTTTCTCAATACGTGTTTCAGCATCGTGTAATCTCAACTTCAGTTGAGATAATTCCTTGGTGTCCTTCATGGGTGGTTTCTCTCTTATATCATTCACTAAGAAGGACAGTATATGTATCTCAATCTTATGAGTATGAATCTCAAATTTTGCATGTTTATATTTATTGAGCACTTTCTAATGATCTTCAAGAAGATCACTGAAAGCATCAAAAGTAAAATTATCAAACTGATTTTCTGTTACCTTGTCAGAGTTTGCCATTAGGCAGACGTTTACATCTTCTTGAGGAGTTTCCTCTTCTTCTGAGTCACTTGCCTCAACTTTATGCCATATGCTATTGTTGGCATACTTCCGATAGGATGGCTTCTTGTATGATTTTTCGTACCGATTCTCCTTCTTCGCTGTTGGGGAGTCCTTCTTGATGTGCACAGTCTTCTTATAACATAGCAGATAGGTTCTTCATCATCGTTTTCTTATTGTTCCTTCTTCCTTCGGTTGAATCATAATAACTTCTTAAAATTTTGAACCATCAGTGCTTTATCATTACCTTCGGAATCATTATCATCTATTTCATTGTGGAGAGCCTTCCGATGATGGGCTTTTAGAGCAATTGCCTTTTCCTTTGGAGTAGTCTCTTCAAAGCCCTTGAGGTCGAGCTCGCACGTCATCAGTTTGCCCATCAGAATCTCCAGAGTCATAGTGGTGAGATCGTTGCCTTCGATGATTGTCGTGACTTTGGGGTTCCAGTTCTTTGTGAGCCCCCATAAAACTTTGTAAATCTTCTCATGGTTGGTGTAGTCTTTGCCAAGGGTGGATAGCGGGTTGACGATGTCAAAAAATCTGGTGAACATTTGCGTGATCGTCTCGTTGGTTTTCATCTTGAATGCCTCATACTCTTATGTTAGTCGACTGATTTTTGACTCCTTCACTTGGGTGGTTCCTTCGTGGGTTACCTCCAGTAGCTTTCATACTTCATGTGAAGTAGTGCAAGTGGATACCCTACAAAATTCTGTCATGTCTACAGCACAGAAGAGAGCATTAATAGCCCTAGCATCTAGACTTGCTTGTTTCTTCTCTAGGTCCGTATATTTTTCATGGGGTTTGTCTACAAGATTTCTGTCAATGACAATTCTAGCAGGCTTCCTATAACCATTTATAACTATGATCCATAGATCAAAGTCTAGTAGTTTCAAATAAAAACTCATTTGTGTCTTCCAATAAGTTTAGTTGGTACCGTCAAATAGGGGCGGCCTATTTGTGGACTGGCCTTCAACATTGTTGGTGTAGATTGGTCGTACAGTTGCCATAGATCATCTCTAGAGTGTTAATCCTTGATCAAGATAACCTTTCTCTGATACCAATTAAAATTACGTATAGGCAACTCTAGAGGGGGTGAATAGAGTTATGTGTCAATAGTGACCAATTAAAACTGATTAAGACTAAGTCTAGTAAGCAACTACAAACAAAGAAAATAATTAGAGAATAATATTGCGAAAAGTAAATAGAGTAAGGAAGAGCAAACGCAAACACTGCGATATATCATGGTTTTTCTCGTAGAGGACTATTCCGAGCCCGAGTACTCTAGCTTGGAGTTTGAATCAACCATCAGTGAAATACAATCTTTGATCTGAAGGCTTTCCACTTCTTTACAGACACGAGCTTTTGATCTGAAGCACTCAACTACTTCAACTTCGCAAAGGCAAAACTTAAAAAATTTCAAGTGAGAACACTTTACAACTCTTGTAAAACTTCTAGCTGAATCGCACCGATGCACCTTTTAGGGTTAGGAAGTTGTGGCTAAGGATATTTGGAAGAGTATGGCTTAGAGGAGTAGAGCTTCGAATATTGAGTGCTTGAACGACGAGGGACGATTGGAAATGAGAGAATTCATGTTCTATTTATACTAGTCTGTGTAGGCAGAGTTCGGCCAGAGTTCTGTCCTCTAACATTCAAAAAATTCGAACGTTGGACAGCTCGTTACAAGGTTGAACACAAAATTAGGTTGCTGAATTTAAGGGCTCCGAGTTCGGTCTGCCTTAGACTCGAAGAAATAACTGGGTTTGAGTAGATTTTGTTTTGGTTTTGGTTTGGTTTTGGACTTGGTTGTTTATTTGGTGGAGCTATAAGAAATATGTTGAGGGTAGGTATGCCACAGTGTGACACAACGTACATGTTTCCTATACTCATACAAAATAGAAAAATTACAGACTCTAAAACATAATAAAGATGATATAGCAATAGTCCGGCGAAGTTTGTAGATGTCTCGTCTAGTAATCGATGTATCGTAATTGAGTCATGACTGATATCACAATGTTAATTATCAAAATCTGGTTGACTATGATCTAGTTTGGGTCAACAATATGTCTCTAGCAACACATTAATGGACTTCTATGAATGGATACCTTGATGGAATGGGGAATTCTACCGAACACCTTGTACGCCTTAGAATCTCCCATATTTTCTTGGAATAGCTCTCCACGATGGTGTTCTAGAACAAGGGCTTCTGATTGGTTCTGTTGTCAAGTAGGGTGTAGTGCTCATATGGGAGTTCTGTCGGCACTGGAGTTGTGTCTCAAGGACGATATGGAGACGGGATTACAGTTGCAAAACATGTTGCTAAACTTATAATATCTTGTAGTGAATGTTAATAATCAAGGTATTATTAAGTAAATTTTATAAAGTTCCACATGTACCTCCATCTCCTTGCGAGGATGCTGGTGGTTATCACATACTTCAGAGGCATCAGAGAGAAGATCGATTGAAGGGTTTCATCTGGTAAACTGCTGATCCTATCATGTTTCTTTCTCATTTGTTTGCTGAATAATTTTCTACTTCTCAGGCTAGTGATGTTGTTCTTATTTATATTCCATAGGTTCTTTGTTTTGCCTCCTTTCCTTGAATGATAAAAAAGATAACTGATTAGTAAGAGGCCATAATGTGGCACTAGTAGTGGCCCATCCTTTAGCCGAAATTGATAGACACATACTAGTTTAGATCTCAAATCATAGATTGTTAGGATTGTTCCATATTAAATCCAAGTGTGATGGAATCACCTTGAAGTCCAAGGTGTTTTATCTCAGGTCAACTTCAAAATAGAGCATGTTCAAGTTTAGATACATTGTTACTAATTTAGATAGGCCTTCAATGTGCAGCAGTATGAGTATGTGTATATATATTTATTGAGGACCACACTCTAAGTTTTAAACTTATGGTAAGATTTGCATGTGTCTGTAGGTGGAGTTATTTAATAAGGTAAAGCAAGGTTCCATTATTATCTCAAATACAAAACAATAAAAAAATTTAGGAAGACAGATTAACTTTCAAAATTATGGTAAGATTTGCATGTGTATGTACTGGGTAGACGAAATATCCATGAAAAGATTTCTTCATGTTTACTAAAAGGTTCATCTCGCTCAAATCAGCTTCTATAATGTAGGAATTCTTGGTTGGGTGATAGCATAAACTTGTGGAAGATAAAATTAACCAATAAAATCTTCCACGATTGACTTGAGAGTTACGTTGAAATTTCCAAACCATAATGACCTTCTTATATCATTTAGTGTAACTACACAACCAAGTTACAGACTTGCAAATGTGAAGGCAATTTAGTTATTGCACAAACAAATTTCAAATATAAATAAACCCATGGTCGGATTACTTACTACCATTAGGAACATCAAAATATTTTACACAACATCAAGGTATAACTTATTCGTCAGCACTAGATGCCCCATGTTTCTTTTGTAAACTTTCCTAAGAACCTTCTCCATTCTCAAAATAGCTATAGTTCTGCGCTTTAAATAAGTCATCAGCATTTTTGTTATAGTAACAATAGACTTTTCATGCCATATTAGTTTTGAATTCTTCCTCTTAATACAGAAAAAGAGAAAGAAACGAAGAAATTTTTAATTTAACAGTAAGAGACCTCAATTATTAAATAATATTGTATTATTTACCTTGAATACATATGTTGAACTATCACTAGAGGGCATAATTCAGCAAGCACCTAGGTCTCTCAAAATTTGGCAGCACAAATATAACAGACATGCAATAAACTAAAGCAAAGTAGAATATCAAGATCATATGGAATAAGTTATAGGCGTGACTAGTGGTTCCAATAAAACTATATTTTAATTGCTATGACATAATCCAATAATCTCATAATAAGTAAGGATATTAATTTCTATAAAGAGCACAATCTTCTTCTTCTTCTTAATCTTGTTTTGTAAAAAAGACTATTTAAGGAGGAAATGATAGGCAAATGACATGTAAAGCACCTAAAGATAGTAAACAATAGAAAATAACACATACTAGAGTTTATTAAGAATTTTGGCTATAATTGATGAATCTAAGCCCTTTACTGAAAATGCTATTTGCGAAAATATGATTGTGTTAAATTAGCAGACGTTCATTTTAGTCCCATATATCTAGAATATAGAACTTTATGTTTATGAACCAAAGATATTGATAAATAGCAAATAACACATATGATTTAGGGGCTGTTTTCAAAATTCTAAGGTATCAGAATAAATCTAATTAAATTTGATTAACTCCCGAAGCAAAAAAAAATAAACCGCTTAAGACATGTATGCCTTGTCTGGCTCGTTGACATTGGGGAAGAAAGTCCCATCGTAGTCGAGGAACCTAGCAATATGATTTTCTTTCCAAGCACGAAAAATATCATCGAACATCTTGAGCGCAGATGAGTACTTCATCTGTATAATAAATGACCCACCTATATTTAGGTCCTATAGAAAACTAAGAGAAAACATATATTTCTATGAATATTAAGAACTAACCATCCACATGTCGACCTTGTCTGAGGCATCATGGGATGAGGCGAGCGCGGCGGCGGCTCTGCCGTGGATCATCGATGAGACTCTCATCAATCATACCACTACGGGATCCAACTTCGAGCTGCCCCATGTATTTCTTTTTCCCCAACGTGCCGGTACTGGAGGTAAACTCGAGGATTCCTAGTGCTGGAGAAGAAGACTTAACCCTAATGAAACCAAAATCAAACAAGAGTGTACCTTTGCAACTTCGACGGTACTGGAGGTCATCTGGCCTCTTCGTCGCTTTGCTGGTGATGGAAGAGTGTCGGCCATAGCAGGCGACGAGTTCAACATCAAGGAGAAACAAGCGTAAGAGAGAAATGGGAGGGAATAATGAACATAGAGGGAGGGAATTAGGAATTTTTTCCTGCTAACATTTGCTTTCTCTCTTACGTAAAATACATGTGATTTACTTTTTAATTTTTTGATATTCCTTTGTGATAGGTTTTACTGTTACCAATGTTATAAAAAATATATTTTCCCAACACAAGCATATGTCGCCAAATATACGGTATCATTTTGCGATACACATATTCATGTCGCAAAATGTATGGTGTCATTTTGCGACACACAGAAACATGTCGCCAAATGTACTGTATCATTCTACGACATGTTGATGTCGCAAAATATACAAAGTTTTAGGCGGAATTGATATTTGGCTTTCCGCTAGTAAATTTTTGAGACTCCGCGACATACTAAAACTTATGTCGCCAATACATGTAAAAAATTAGCTTTTGAAGACATAAAAGACCCTATATCGCTCAAATATGCCGCTAGAAATACAATTTCTTATAGTGATATATGAATTATATAAAACCTGTTAAGCACTATGAATATATCAACCATCCAGCGCAACCCGTTGTAGAATTCTCGTCCAATCGGACCTTCAACGACACAAACTCACGCTGAAAACACACACGAGACATAATTCTGAAAAGACTTATAATTAACATAATAAAATTAATCACATACATATCCAAATACAAGTCAAAATAAAATACTCAAAGTAAATGTCAAAATAAATAATCAAAGTACATAAACAACATACACAAGTCCATGAGTACTACAACACAAATAAACAATATCCACAAGTTTGGAATTACTACAACACAAATAGATATCAAATATAAAGAAAGTCATTGATCTGGCGGTGTTCCCTGGTCAAGCAAACGTTTGAGGACGTCCGAAGGAATTTCATTCACTAATTCAGATGGTAGTGAACTTAACGCCTCCGGCAGCAATAAACTTAGGAGTCCCATCACTACGCTAGTAGATAGAATAGGGCCAAAAGCAACAGCGGGAGGAACAGAGGCACTAGAAGGACCAAATGCCTTGGCACCATGGACAACAACGGGAGGAGTATGAACACCAGAAGAACCATGCGCCATGGAGGCCTGCATGCTACTGATCGACTCCTGCAGACCTACCACTATGGCCTGCAATGTGTCCATCGCCATAATAAGTTGCTCTATCCTATCAGGTTGTGCCGTACCAGAAGACACTAGCGATGAAGGTATCGAGTATACCGACATCTGCGATGCCAAGGAGCCGGTGCCGTAGATGCATCCTCCTTTTCTCCTTCCACCAGCGGCCTGTATAAAAAGGTCGTTCATTCGAGAGCCCATAGAAGAGGACGTGGTGGCGGGTAAATACTTAGCGACACTGTCTTCCACCCCATTCTGAGTGGCCTGAGTGGCGCTCTCAGTTTGTAGAGATTGGAACGCAACCTATCCAATGATCCGTGCTTAATTTCCTAATGGACTTCTAACTTATAATATAAATTCTAATACATCATATTATTCTAACTTATAAAATAAATTAAAATACTTACAGCAGACTTGCTGGCCTTCTTATCTACGTAGATCCCGTCGTTCCTCCTTTTGTGCGTATACTAAAAAATATTGGTGCAGAATAGGCTTACCTTCGTGTCTGACAATGGCCAAGTCGATTGGTGATGACGATAACTGGACCATCGTTGCTTGGTAAGAGCGAAGCGATGATGTAAAAACTCCGACGGATGGCCTGGTGAGGGGTCCGCATGAAGGTTTCTTGAAAACCTTAAGCGGAGGGGTGGGGGTGGGGGGCTTACGAATCCATGAAATAATTGAGTCCATTATAAGAAAGAAGAGAACAAATATCAGAACTAAAAAGAGAATTTTATTAGTTAAAAGTTATTCTCCATCTGAATACAAATGTGCCTATTTATAGAAATTTTATGACAACATAATCCTGATCAAACTCAAATTTAATCCTAATCAAATAATGATAAAACATATCCTAGTAAAAAGATAGAGTTAAAATAAGAGTCCTTGAAGAAATAGGATTCTTAACAACTCTATAAAAAATAAAAAGCTAAAAAATAAATATAAATAGAAATCTTAGAGGGGTTAGGATTCTAGGCTACATCAAAAGTGGAAGAGAAAAATCATAAGAACACAAATAATTTAACGTAAAACACTTCTCAAATAGAGAAACTACGTCCACGGCCGTTGTAGGCAATTTTTTTTCTATATTCTAAAATTTACAAGTTGTATCCTAGTACTCCTTTTATAGCCATAAGATATTAGGATGACTTAATTATAGGTGAAATACCCAGCATACCCTTAAAAAAAATTTATCAAGCGATCCAGTCACTTAGCAATCAAACTTGGCGGGTCTAACCAATTAGGCTCTACACAAGCTGACACAATACATAGCATGCCCCCTTCCACTTAAAGTAACTCAAACAAAAAACTGAAATGATCTAAATCAATCAAGTTAGGGTTTATGAATACATGATGAAAATAAGCAGTTTCGGGGACAAAGCATGGTCTGCAGGCCACTACTAAAATATAGAGGAATAGCGACATCATTTTTCGTCGCCAAAATATCGTTATTCACTATTAGCGACTACCCGACGACGGTATTTAGACAAAAAACACCCGTCGATAAATGCCATGTCAGTAAAAGATTTTGTCGCCAATCAGTCAATTTTTTTACTATAAACTGGCATAATTTCGACGTTGATTGTCACGACCCGCACCCGGTAAATGGGTACGAGTACATGGGTACATCCAGCCTACACCACAGCATCAGCGGTAGAACGTTGTCTAGGTTAACTAACTATCAATCTCAAACAATAAAGTATAACATATTAATGACATCTCAACTCCAAAAAGGAGGACAATATGATAATAATGACAATGATAAATACTCAATCACAATCTTATACACGATAAGATATCAAAGAAGTCTAACACAAACACATAGTCTAAACATCAACAACAACAACAAGTCTCAATATATAAGCAGGATACAAATCCGGTACAAGAATGCTAATAAAAACTAACTAGTGGGTATATTACTTCATTATGAATGGAAATTGCTGGAAATGATTAGTAGTAGCTTTATTTTAGGGAGGGATGGGCAATTCCCTTTCAATTACTTGGTATTTACTATTTTTGCACTTAACCTCTTAGTCTAGTGATTACCTATAAAAACGTCTATCTATTCATGAATGGCTGATGTAGACTTCTTTAGAAAAATATTTGTGAGATTTGTTGGAGATATTTTAGGATAAGTTTAGATTGCATTCTATTAGGATTTGCTTTGTTTATATGTTATGAATTAATTTAGGATATAATTTATATTACTTTTATTTTACTTCCAGGTAGGAAAGGATTAAGATTGTGACTTGATTTATTCTTATAGAATTAGGATTTTCTTAAGGCTATAAATATACCTACATACTTACAAGTCTTGGTTATTTACATTATGAATTTTTATTGAGTTTAATTATAAGAGATTGGTTCTCTAGGAGTTATCGTTCCTAGAGATCTATAGGGTTTCATCCTACCGTCCAATATAACCATATCTATCCCCTGTCTTCTGCTACAACATTTACTCATTAGTTAGAAAACATTTTATATGGAAATTTCAGTACGATTTCCAGCATGTTGATATAGCCATTTTTTTATTAACTTGTAGAGAGTAGGATTTCTATTTCTACCCAAAATTTGGACCCGTCCTGGTATCTAACCAGAAAATTACCCAAATTCGGCTCGAACCCAGCTTAAGTGGGGCAGGGACCGGGTGAAATAATTGGACCCGTATATATTAATGGGTGTCGGGACCAGTATACCTATTTTTGTATCCGATTCGGACGCAGACCCGGATCTAAGTTGTATTGGTCAATATTGTGTAGTATATTTTCTACCTGATCCCAACCCAAATCTTGAAAGCCTAGAAAGTTTCGTCATTGGGATGTATTTGCTAATGTATACTTTTTGGATGTTTATTAGAAGCTAACTTTAGTGTTGGGATTCCTTTTTTTAGTAAGCATTGGGTTTTGAATGTTGGTTGAAAGTTAATTGTTGGGATGCAATTCGTAATAAATTTTGACTTTTGGATGTAATTCGTTGGTGCATATAATTTTAGACGTATTTGGGAAGTTAGTAGGTGGTTGCATTTCTTAATGAACTTTGTTAAGATAATTTTAACTTTTTAGATCATGATGGATAAATATCTTTTGGGATGATTGATTGTTAGATGCAATGTCATGAAATAGTGTTTAAAATTAACAATAAGACATATCTTAAATCTTAAAGGAACTCGGACCCGGCCTGGACACGACTAACCGGTTCTACCTGCCATTTTATGTGTAGTCTTGGCAGTCAAGTAAAATATCTGGACCATAGTCCCGGCGGATCTGTAAAATTGAACATTACCCAGACACACAGATCCGACAAAGGACAGGAAGGTTGTCGGTCTAAAACTCGGGCCGAGTGTAATACGGGTCCAGGTCTAGCGCTAACTGGACCCTACCCAATCCAACCCGATGGCAGGCATAATCGAGAACATTGCTTCATTATTTTCACTCGAATGATTTTATCATTCATTCTTAGTTTGGCTTTTTGTTAAATGAGAATTCTCCATGGTGGAACAAAGAGCACCTCAACTGCAGTTATAAATGGTCAAACGTAAGAATCTAATGTCCAGGTATGGCAAAATTTAAACTCGGGTTTATTAATACCAATGACGTGTTTGATCCAGTAACAAAGAAAACCCGATTTGATTTCCTACTGGATCTTGGTATGATTGTTGAGGATGTCTCAACATTTTTCTAGAAAGTAACACTAATCTGAACTTACTATGTTTTGCACTTGGTGCTGACCTCAAGTAAAACTTGTACAGTGTAGTCCAGTATGCATGCCTTCACCTGATATTTTAGCTGTTGTTCAATGGCTCTCTTGTTGCTCTGGTCATCCAAATTCTTAATTGTGTCAATAGGAATAGATACTACAAACTTACAAAGATAAATACATATGTAATGTTTCTGAAGGTGGTCAATTTACTACTTTCATCGGCCGCTCTTAGGATCTTCTTGGTTGAAGGTTAAGAGAGTTAAGTGAGAAAAAGTTAGGTGAGGGAAAAAAATCATGCTTTGTTTGAGGGTAGAGGTTTAGGAGGGAGAGTAATAGAGGGTTAAATGGAGGGTTTGTTTAACCCTCTTTTGTCTATTTTTTTAACCCTTCAAATCAGAAGGTTAACGAGGGGGAAGTGAGGGGTTTTGTTTAAAAAGTCATAAATACACTTATTTAACTCTTTCCTCCACTCAAAATCTCAAATCCAAGTAAGAGTTATTAAACACACCACACTTAACTCTTCCTCCACTCCAAACAAGGTTATATGTATTGACTCCCCCTCCCTCTTACTTAACTCTACCTCGCTTAACCCCACTTAACCCTGCTTTTTTTTCCTTCAATCCAAGCTGACCCTTAGACACATTCTATCTTTTCAACTTTGATATTTTGTATCTAGTTTATATATGTGATTCATTTTTTTTTATCATGTATTCTACGAAGCACGGACACTGCAAAAATCTAGACCATGTAGAGTTGGAAGCATATCGGGCACATATTGGACCACCATCGACACTCTAGAACACACTAGTTCACATAAAAATAGATGTCATGTCATGTCATGTCATGTCATGTCATGTCATGTCCTATCCTTATCTTATTCGGTATTTACTATTTTCACACTTTAGCCTCCTACTCTATTTGGTCACCAGTAAAAACCATTTGTTTTATTCATTCGATTGCTCTTTAACAGGAAAATTTGGGCCAACATGATGCTAACACCTGCAAATCCTTAGCATGATCATAATTTTGGCTCTATGAGAATTGATTACAAGGTTTCATAAATGTCCTGCCATTGAACAACATATTTGGACTCTTTTTCTTTTCTACTTTACCATCTAGGTTTAAATTTTACCCGTCATTTTCATATATTTCATTTACACGGAATATATGGTGGCTCAATGGCTATGACACTATTGTAATTTTCCCAATATTTGCTAATTGCTATAAACTGATAAGTCTAAAAAATGATAATATTAGCAAAAAGGGAAACATCAATATATACTTGGGCTTCCTCAAGAACTTGATTCCCACCAAATCTATTACTCATTTATGCACTAAATGGTACTTGAAAGGAACATTCTATGTAGTTGGATAATTTTATATCACAATTTTTATTTGAAATTTTAAGAAAACGCATCAATAACAAGTCACAAGCATACATTAAAGCTAAAGAGTGTCTAAAGATTGAGGTCTAATTCAAGTTCCATAGAACTTTTATCCTCAATCCCAAACTCTATACCATTACACTCGGAAACTAATGGAAGGTTTAAATCCAACTTAAAACGGTCTTCATCAATGGATGCCTTCTCTACGTTCGTCATCTCATTAGGTACAACATCTTGAGGCTGTGAGCCCATCACAGAAGGAAGTAGATCTGAAGGACAATGCATTTTTTGATGCATGTTAATGCTTACCCTTTCTTTGGACTCCATCTTAACATTTATCTCCGAGTGGAGTGCAAGCTGCATGTTGTCGTACGTGGATTCAGATTTCAACTCGGTAGCTTTGCATAGTGCACGAGCTTTGGCACGTGCCTCTTCCTTGATGTTTCGATCGCCAGCTTGTCTCTTGACAATTATCGAGGAACTTGACATAAAGGATAAAATAGAAGCATAATATTAAGAAAAGGGATAAGGATTAAAGGTTTTCACAATGGCTGAGATTTTATAGATGTTCAGGAGTCAATATGAGATGGGAAGGAGAGAATGGAATAGTGTCAACGACATGAATGGATAATATGTTGAATCTTTAAATTTAATGTTGTACTTTTCAGCAATTACTTTTCAAAAGAAAAAATATATTTTGAAAAAAAACTTAGCATTGGCAAACAATTGGTAGAAAGAAATTGAAATATGATTTCGTTACTGAAAATCATTTTTTTCAAGGTATTCCAGAATGTCAAAATAGATATATGTTTCTTGGATAAATTTAAATGGAGATAAATCAGTTTCTTAAAGGTACATCTTAGTTTTGTTGAAATTGGATGTAACATTATAAACTTACGTTATACTGAAAAACAAAATACAAACATGCATTAATAAAAGATATGGATATATGTTAGCCATAAGTAGAAAGCTCTCACTGTATTCATGGTAAGGATGAACTTACCATATCATAATTATGTATTAAATGAGTACATCACAAATACAATCTTCTTTCCATATGGCCAGGGGATCTCTGTTACAACTTCCTAATAAATTTGTTGGTAAAGGTACCTTAATCCTAACTACACTTTTAGTAAGAAATACCAAACTATTTGCAACATTAATTGTAGTCAAAATATTTGATATCATCCCTATATATAATCAAGTATTAATTATTCAATACTAACTAATCTTTTTCCTTTTGTTCTTCGTAGCATGTCTATCTTTATCTTTGTCCTTTCTTGGATTGTGGTGCATAGTCAAATATGTAGAGATTTTTGATCCCTTTACGATTTGAACATAATGAAAAGCAATAGAAAAGATAATGCTGCGGGATAGAGGAACGAGCTTACTTTCTGCCTGGCAATAGCTAAGTCGATCGATGATGACAATAACTGGACCACCGTTGCTTAGTGATAGCAAAGCGGTACCGTAAAAACTCCGACGGATGACCTGATGAGGGGTTCGCACGAAGGTTGCTTGAAACCCTCAAGTAAGGGGGCTTATGAATCCCCCGAACAGTCGAGTCCACGACCAAGAAAGAAGAGAATAAATCTCAGAACTCAAAAGAGAATTTTATTAATTAAAAGTTGTACTCCAACTGAATACAAAAGGTCACTACTAAAATACAGAGGAATAACGACGTCCTTATCCGTCGCCAAAATATCGCTATTCAGTATTAGCGACTACCTGGCGATGAAAATTAGACAGAAAAAGACCATCGATAAATGCTACGTCGCTAAAATATCCATCTCCAATCAGTCGATTCCTCGACGATTAACCGGCGTAATGGCGATGTAATTTTAGTTGACGTCTATGTGATACTTCAGCGACGAATTTATGTAGCGACGCTTTAGCGGTGGATGTGCGACAGTAGTTTATAAAGATGTTTAGATAGCGACGGATTTGCGTCAATAGTGGTATCATTTAAGCAAAATTTTAGCAAAATTACTTATGTTTTTGATACTGAACAAAAGTTTGATACTCAAGTTGGCGACGGAACAACGACAATACTTACTGTTGAAAAGAAGTCGCCTTTCTGTCGACATTTGTCGATAATCTGTCGCCCAAGGATGAAAATTTACTTGGCGACGGTCATATATGTTGCTAGATATTAGCAAATACGTCACGGTTAGTCGCTAAGTTGACGAATATCCATCTCTAATATGCATATAACTACAAAAAAACATTTAAATATAGATATCCCAACATACACTACAAGAAAATGTATATTCAACGACATAAGCAATTTGTAGCAGAAAGATAGATTTATGTCCAAAGCTATTTTGAGACATATCTCGCTATGTCGCATGCATGTTGTCGTAACCCCATCTGGGAAAGTATTTGGCGACATGAACTCATCTTTTCACAGAAGATTATCCACTTTTGGCGACATGTCGTGTGTTTTTTAATAAAATGACCTTTCGCGACATGTGTGTTGTGTGTCGCAGAAAGGTGATATATTGGCAAAATAACACATGTCGAGAAAGGATAGTGTAGCCAAATATAAAAACACTTCATGCAATATAATTTTGATGTCGCAAAATCTAATGATGCCAAATATAAAAACACTTCCTGCTACATAATTTGTTGTCGTGAAAGCTAATGTAGCCAAATATAAAAATTCTTTATGCTTCATAATTTGATGCCGCAAAAGCCAATTTATATTTTTATATTAATTTATCGTAAGAAATAATATATTTTTGCATATATTTTCCAACATAGATAAATATTTCAAAATTAACTTTTAAATATTGAAATTTCTATTCAAACAACTTGAGAACAAAGCAATAAATTGATGTATATGCAACATAATATCCGATATTATGTCTTAACAACTTCAAATAACCTAATGTCTCAACAACTTCAAATAACCCATTCAAGGAGAAACATATTGTATTCTATAAACGTAGTGTATACAACTATAATGTAAACAAAAACACAGAGAGTTGAATGTATTCCCAAAAATTTATCCTATAATAATGTATTTTTTCGTTATATACATAATTTATCTAAAATGATGATAGATCTCATGATATGAATGTCTTTCCCAAAAAAAATGCCTTGTTGTCCATGTGAACTCCTAGAAACAAAAATTAAACAAAAGAAATTGTAAGTAAAACAAAATATATACTAAAAGAATGACATGTATCTTTGAAGAATACAAAAATTAGGCAAAAATATATGTACCATATTTTATTTCATAAAAAAAACTTAGTTATGTTAGAAATTTTCATCATTAAAAATAATTTAAATGATTAACCAAAAGAAAATTTCCATGTTAGGTATGTTTTAATGTTGAGGGTATCCCTTGACACGACAATTATGGTGGATTTTTTATCCTGTACTATGGATTCCGAGTCTAGATCCTACATCTGATACGATCATAATTCTTTCACCAAGTCTATGCACTGAACAATTGGGTATTGATAAGTACCCACTCTTCTAGAGCACTTACAATGACTAATGAGGAGCAGAGTAATAGTAGCAGTAGTACCCAACCAAGGTTCATTTCTACTTTAAGTTTTCCTACCATCAAGTATTAGTAGCACAACCAATGGTTATCAATGTTTATTGCTCAAGGTGATGATGAATTCAAACATGCTGTGGTGGCTAGGAATTGCAAAAGTTATAAAAAAAAATCTTCCAAAGTATTAGTAATAACTCAGCCAAATATATATCCATGAAGAATAGTGACTTTATAATCATGTTAATCCTTTAAATAATTATAACCTTTAGCAAATTTATCCAATAAATTCCCCTAAATGGTATACATTAATGTAGTACACTAGGAATTGGTTGTTAGTACAGATACATACATGCTCTTCCGAATTCATAGAGACAAATATTACATGACATAAGTAAATATATGGCTAACTGACACGATATAATTTAGTCAGGCTTGTACTCTTTAAAGAGTCTCATCAACCGTTGAAATCATTAAAGATTAGATACCTATCAAGATTTGATTCTTTAAGTTGAATCTAATTGAACAAAGCCATTCAGTTTAATTTAGCAAGAGGGAGTGCTTGAAGTGAGATGGTGTAGGAGAATATGCATAATTGATTTTTTTTTAAGATGGAAGCAAGTGACCAGATGAAAATGAAGTCAACATTTTTTAGAAGCCTGAGATTATTATGCCATGCCATGCCATACCTGGATGCCATCAAGATTTGATTCTTAAGTTGAGTCTACTTGAATAATGCCCTTCAGTTTCAGTTGATACGATCTTTGGTACCTATTCTATTATATATATAGTGGCAAGTTTTAAGATAGAAGCCAATGTAGCTATGTTAATGCATATTTTCACCTTTTAGTGGGTAATAGACTTTGGACTGTTGCCTCCTGAAGTACACTAACTGGGTTGTAAATTTGCTTCTTTCATGTTTCATGGATACTTCAGCATGAAATTATAAGGCTTGATAATGTTTACTTGTTCGCATGTGCATGCAGCATGCATATTTATATAAAATATTTTGTTAAATTTTGTAATAATTTTTTCATAATTATTTTGCTTTCTGATACCAAAAATTCAAATATCCGATCTGAAATCACCATAATTGCCGATACTTACTCAAAGGAAGGGTCCGATATCGATATCGTGAACCTTGGTATTTATATACAGATAACCTTAGATAATGTACAGAGGACAGAGAAAACTTATGCATCTGTAAAAGTTATTTTTTGTGTGAACCATATGTACTTTTTACATCCATATAAAAAAGATTGTTTGTTAAAAATGAAAAGTTGCATTTTAGGAACCTAACCTGAAGTTTAACTCTTAACTTGTTTCCATATCTAGCTTATCCATATCAGAAGAACCTGGTGTTTTATATTCTAGATTAAAGCAATCACCTTCAATGACCTTGTCATAGTATAGCAAAAAAATGATAAACTTTAAAGAAGAGTTGAATCTCATTAATTAGATATTTATGTTAGATATCTAAAATATTAACCTTAAACAGATCTAAATTCCTTCTAGTTGCTAGGAAAATCGCTTTACTGCAGTTGGTTTGGTTATTTATGCGAAAGAACTTCAAATAACTTTATTCTTTGTATCCTAACCTATCATGTATAACACAACATCTCCTTAATTCTTTTGTTTCAGTTAATTATCCCTGGCTAGCTACTTCAATCTCCTAACTACATAAATTTAAAGTACTACTACTACTATTGTAACCTTTATTCCGGTTCTTTGCTTGTTGTTGTGGACAGGCAAAGCTGATAATCTAGATAGATAGATAGATAGATAGATAGATAGATAGATAGATAGATAGATAGATAGATAGATAGATAGATAGATAGATGGATAGATAGATAGATAGATAAATAAGATAGATAAATAGATAGATAGATAGATATTGAAAACAATTCTTGATCCTTCACCGATCCAGTACGGAAAATAATGTAAGTAAAGAAGATCTTATCTAATTCTAGATATATTCTTCCCATGCTTTAAGTTTAAGATTTGTTCATTAATAGTTTAGTCATCATGATCGATCGATGGTACAGCTAGATAGCATATTATCATGCCAGTTTTAAAAGCACTACTGTCCAGGTTTACAACTTATATAACAACTCTAATTAAATTAGAAATGTTCTTACAAGTAAAGTAAAGGAATATGATATATGGATTAGAAAGTTGTTCTATTGGTTGGGGAAATTAATTGGGTTCATGCATGTATCTTAACCAACAATTAATCCTCGGTGTCTACCTATTACGGATTATCTATTGAGAATGTTAGATATTTTGTTTTGTGAGTAGTTGAGTCACATTGACACCTGTAATTTTCCTATCTAAACTGCCATTTTGCCTTAAAGACTTACAGAAACAAGTCTTAATTGTCTTTGAGATAGTGATAGACCTGAAGTAGTTCTAAAGGAAAAGTCATGATTTTTACTACATAGTTTTTCAGGATACCTATATCTATTCATTCAAGTAACTGGCCATTGTCATCGTCTCTAAGAACTATGAACATATTTGAAAAGAGAAATGAGGGTAAGGTGCCAAAATAAGAGCGCACCAAAAATTTCTTTATTTGTGTCTGACACTTATTTAATTATATTTAAATATAACTGGACAAAGATTATCCATAAGAGAATCAGAAGGTATTATTTCAGGATTTGTTGAGGGAAAAAATAAATCATATTATGCAGACATCACTGTAGAATGAAAATATCGAATCAAATTTTATCATACAAGTAAATAGAAACCAACCAAGGATTATTGTATTAGAAGCATTGTACTTTTGCTAATTTAGTAATCACAAGTTCATTCTATTGATTCAGATTCTAAAAACATGTATAATCTCATACATGTTATCATAAATTGTATCCCTAGGTAGTATGTTTTCTTATAGAATGACCAAAAAAAACATATTAATCATGAAGTACTAGAAAGTTTCGTTCGTAATATCGGTGTTGGAAAACCTAGCCTTAGTACAGAAGCACTAACCTTTCTTGCCTTTCTACTGAATATACTTCACCCTGCTGCATGGCATGTCACCCTCCAGTTTATCTGAAAGCCACATTCGAAACTAAATTCATTTTATTAGTAACACAGAACCCGACAATAACATCCACTAAAACTCTTGATAGACTTGTGAAGTCTCAAGAGATTTCATATTATTTCCATATTCACCACCTATTGCAAGCATGAATGCAGCAAAACATACATAAATTCCAATGCATTTCATCCAAAAAATTTATTAAAATAGAACTAGCATTTGGAGTATGTCGTCAATGGATGATCCAACATGTAATACCATCAACTTTTCCAAGTCTACCAAGTTAAAATGTATATGCTTCTTCCTGTATCAATAGGCTTTCTCTAGGTCAATGAAAATTTTAGTATTATAGGTGAGAAAATGATCCATGGGAATAAAAATTGATGCAAAACAAGACAGGCTTTTAGTTTAAAATGAGACCTTTGATAACAAAGAACAACAAGATCTAGCAACAGCCTTGTTTTATATTTAATAGAAAATTGCATCTAAGCCACCATTTTCAGAAATTGATCGGCAAATTCTATCCTGTAGTAAAAGAACGTATAAGAAAAAAGGCATCAGATACTGCGACAAGTCCATCAAGAAGAACAAAAGTATCATCATCATCTAAGCATTTTTTTTTATCAAAATGGCGATATATGGAACACAACTGTATATAGAGAAGGCTCGACAGACATGTTTGACCAATTCTCACTATACTATCAACCCTGAAGCCTATTTTCCCCTTTATTTTTGGTTAAGTATTAATTTTCTTTGTTGGTAATTACTTCTTTAGGTAATAAGGAATAAGTAGTTGTAGTTCATTCTGCACATTGCCGTTTCCCTCAACCCACTAATGTTCTTAATCCTCTTAGCTAGCTAACTCACACGATAGCAAATTTCTGGTATGTAACTTAGTTTCTTCTCACTCTGATTACAACCTATTGTTCTTTTCTTATTGTTCAACGGCCACTAGAGGGATTCGATACAGAAAGACCATCTCTTTCTTTTCATGTATGCTTCTACCAGGGACTAGTGAATACTAAGGGCTTGGAAGAGAGGTCAAAGAAGGTAGTTGAAAGCACAGGAAAGCCCGTCTTCAAGCGGGCATCCATCAAACACATTCCATTCCTCTCGGGCGGAAGGTGGAAGAAAACCAAAGAAAATATAAATAAGAGGTTATCCACTTTTTGGGTTTGTGTTGCAGAGAACATGTCCCTTAACAGAGCTGAATAAAAGAAGGGGACTCAAACAGGTGACCTAAAAAATTGGGATGGAGGCTTTATTATTGTTATATGAATAAGAGGAGCTGGCCACAAAACCTTGAAGGCCAATTGGCATGTAGGAAACTTATAATGGTGGTTATGCAGTTTAAGCTCAATAAATCTCAGGCATAATATATACACAGTTATATGCACAATTAGGAAGAATATACCAATATAGTCTTAGCACGTAACATCTTAGGCACAATATATGCACAGTTAGAAAGAATATACCAATACATTCTTAGCAATTATTCTATGGGAGTGACTTTAAAGTGGATATTTGAGTATGAATATAGGCTTTAAGAACTGACAAAAACTCTTAGGCAACCCTACGAGCCCAAAAGATAGGTTTCCAGCAAGCTAGCAACAAGATAATAGTTAAAAATAGTGAAATGGACATGATGTGTATAACATGTCCAAATAAACCAAATAGTATTATTCAAAAATTAGTTAAAATGGACAAGAATAAGAGGTATTTCAAAGATGTGTTTACTTCAGCTTTGTTTCACAGACTTGGTTGTTTTTCAAGTTTTAGCTAATGGATGTCTAAAGAAGTTACTTCTAAGCAGACCTTCATCCTCACTGTCTTAAACTTTAAATGTTCAATAGAGGAATCATGAATTCACATATTTATAATCAAACATAAAAGCTTGAAATCGTGCCATCAACCTATGTAACATATACCTTTCATTAATTTTTCTTATTCTTGCATGTGAAGTTAGTATTAGGACATTTGGTTGCTTCAAGTGGATAACTGTCAAACAGATGCAAAACTTATGTTAGAGAAGATATATTTTATTTCACGGATATAAACATGAGGTAGTTATATATTATGGTTATAGTCAATATGCTTGCAGCTTTTCGATACGGTACTTGAATTAGCAGCAGCAGTAGCAGTAGTAGTACCAGTGGCTTAAAATTATTAGTGAGAAGTATATTGGAAAACTTGATGTCCCTGTGGAAGATCCTCCTCTGGCATCCTTTGTGCAAGTAATACAGTGTCACGACACGCACCCGGTTTAGGGGCACGAGTGCGTGGGTACGTCCAGCCTACGCCGCAGCATCGGCGGTAGAACGCTGTCTAGGTCAAGTACTATCTATAAAATCTTACGCTAGTATCCAACTCCATAAGGAGACTCGGATAACACTATGAAAATATTAACAACATACTCAATCACAACTACAGCACGATAGGAATTTGAAGAAACAAAAGAATACAACACAAGTCTAATGACAAAATAATCATACCTGCAATCATTAACTTCCAATCCCCAAGTGTGTCAGAACCCAGTCTACTAAGGTCACAGTCTGGACAAATATTTCCAGTCAGGAAGGAGCAAAGTACATCTCTAAATAGCAGTTCTATATAAATGACATAAACTATGTAGCAGTTCTAGATGGAAATATACCAGATGCATGTATAGGTACGAGAAATGTACAACAAAAGAAATACTGGAAATACTGTAAGTAAATGCAGGAGAAGAAACAATATGTCCATGAGCAAGAACCTATGACTAAGTGTTTGAGTACTAGCTTTAACATGTGATCGGCTTGGGAACTTGATCAGGCTGGTTACATGTGATTAGCTATGATTCATGAAGGTCAGGCTAACCGTTGGTTAGCTATGATGCATGTATAGGTCAGGCTAATCACACGTAACAGCTATGAAGCATGGAGATGGTCAGGCCGTACCCGACGTGAGATGTGGGGTGAGCTATGATGCATGAAAAGTTGGGTATGATCATATATCTACACTAAAATACTCCCCACCCCCGACTGGTATAGTAGATCTAATCATGGTACGCTATGGCACGGGATTCCCCAGGAAGGTAGCAAATCTCCCCGAGAATCAGTGTCTGTACATGCACAAGATAACAAGGAAAACAAGTCTTGTACAAGCTACACCATGAATAAGGAATAACATCTCATGACGAGATCCGTGTATACCAATCCGTGTAACCAGCGTGTCAAGAGCATGGATATTTACACTAGATACAGTGAACATAGGAGATATCATAAATTAGAAACTAATCAGAGAATGTACTCGCCTTGGGTCCTTAGCTGGTAATTATTGATGTCCTGTTCCAGAGTATCCCCTGGGTAAACCAACAGTCCTATAAACACAACACAATATAACTTTTTGCATCAGATACTACGCTAACACACAGTCAAAACACTGGCCTCAGGGCCATGCCAGGCAGGGCACTAGCCAACTAGGGTCATCTAGTATATTTACCAATTAATCATATTATCAATAAATAAATTAATACATATATATATATATAGTTATTCCAAAGTATACAAAATAGGTATAACTGTATGTACATAAGTGGAAATATATTTTATTTATGTTTAAGAAAAATGTACATAACTCCCATTATAAGAATATATATTTTATACATATATATAAACTAATATACATACATGTACCAAAATATATATAAACTTATACTATATATATATACCTATATACCAAAATAATTATACATATACTACGTATATATATATATATATATATTAAAATACATATAAACATTTACTATTTAATACGTATACACAAAACATACATTTATTAATATATACATATACATATATATTAAATTATATATAAATTAACATACACATTAATTATATACACATTAACATACACCTTGGTTATATATATATATTCATTAACTATACATTGATTATTATATACAAATACCTATACTAGTATATACATATACATTACATATTAATTTATTTACACATACATACCTACATACATCATATATATACATATACATATATATATATATATACATATATATATATATATATATATATATATATATATATATATATATATAAAGAAAGAGGGATGGGGAAAGAAGAGGCTTACTGTTTACAGAGGTTGGGGTCGGCCGGCCGCCTGACCGGAGGGGGAGAGCCGTCGGGGTGGCTGTCAGCGGCCCGCCGGAGAGGAGGGATGGATGGATGGGTGGATGGGTGGATGAATCCTGTGGTGGTGGTGGTTGATGGCGGCTCTAATGGTGGAGGAGATTCCCGTGGGGGTGGCCGGAGTAGGGAGCTGGGGTGGTCGGGTGTTCAGGCCGGAGTAGTGAGCAGTGGTGGGGGAGGAAGGAGCTAAGAGGAGGAGGCTCGCGGTGGTGATAGGTGTGGAGGTGGTGGTGATTGACAGCAGGGAGGAATGGGGGAGCAGGCCGGCTGATGGTGGTGGTGTTAAGTGATGGTGGCTGCCGGAGGGGTGCCACGAGGAGGAGGGAAGTGATACGGGGAGGATGAGGGAGGAGTTGCAGCCGCCGTGGGGATGAGCAGGCAGCGGCGAGGAGGATGCTCAAGGTCGGGCTCGGCCGCCGGGCTGGAGGAGCGGTGAGCGTGGAGCCGAGGAGGAGAGTCGCCGGAGTACAAGGGCCGCCGGAGGATCGGGCTGCGGGGAACTCGGCCGCCGGCTGAACAGTGAGTAGGGGTTGAGCACAGTATCCCCCCCTTTTTCTCCTTTTGAATTCAAAAACTTAAATAAAGAAGAAGGAGAAGAAGGAAAGAGAAGGAGAAAGAAAAGAGAAGAAGAAAAGAAGAAAAGTGGAGAAGAGGATAGGAAGGAGTTTCCTACGTTGAGGATGGAGGAGGCTTGTGAGGTGGGGGAAAACCTAGGTTGTCTAGGGATTAGGGTTGATGTAGACATGATATTATATAGGGAGAGAGGTTGTTGAAATGAAGGGTTGTGATTGACCCCCTTTAAATGAGGGGTCCAGATTGGACATGGAGGAATTTTCATGTGGGAATGAGGGTGATAAAATATTAAGGATTTCTCATTGGTTTAAACAAATGTGTGTTTACACCAAAAATACAAATTTGTAAATTAGCCCCCTTAAATTTGGGTATTTGCACAGACACATGAAATGACGAAAATTTGGTGGGCGATTTGGTGCCCGGTATTTTGTAGGGTCAGGGGGCGCTGTAAGTTTGGTGTGGGCTAAAATAGCAGCGCACTGGAATTAATTTGGAATTTCAGAATTGGTTAAAATAGTATCCTCAATTTAATAGAATTAAATGCAAGTTGTGTTCTAAAATTAATTAGGAGTATATGGGATCAAAATCAGGTCAGGTCATCAATACCAATAATGAAGAAGACTCAGAACAGGATATTACCTTAATTTGGGCCGCACGAAAAATAGGTCAAGATTGCCTCCAATTTTCGATTGGAACGCACAACGATACAAAATAGGGATTTATTAAATAACGTCCGCGACGATTTTTGTGCGGCCAGAAATAATGCACAGGAAGCAAAATTATGAGTTGTAAAAATAGCAGAATAGAAGGCGGGCATGTCTAGAACAAGATTGTGAAATTTGTTGGAAGACAGAAGTCAGGATACTGCTCCAATTATCGAAGCAAAGGCAATGCGCAATAATTAAATAAAAATACGGTAATTAATTAAAAACTCCAAGAATTAAATTCTAGATAAAATAATTAATTACAGGATTCTATAATTCGGACAGGTGGGCATCTACTGGGCTTCTAGGTCAAGTCTACTATCTCAAAGCAAATGAACACTGTATATAATATTATATTTAAATTACACATCACACATAATTATTCAAATTAAATATACCATCATGCAAATTACTTAATTATAACTACAATAATATTAAACATTATTAAAAGTCGAAAATACCCCTGTTTCCAGAATGTGGTAGTGACAAGTCTACCCACCTTAAAAGAATTTCGTCCTCGAAATTTAAGGTCCACGATGGTTGCATTTACACATTGTATTATTTCTATCAAATTTAAAATTTCAAACCAAACAATCATGAAGTAATTCCATAGTGTTATTTCCCAATCTTTCAAAAATTTTATAACATCATATTCCTGAAAATCTTCAAGTTAAAAAATCAAATTTAAATTTTTTATCATAATCTCCTCCAAAATTTTAGTTCGTATCTAAATACTCAAGGATTCTAATATCCAATCCTCCAATTGAATTCCAACCAATGCATACTTATAAAAATTAAAATCTGTATCCCAAAATTTAAATCTTAAGCACTAATCCATCAATCCTCTTACTCCTCTAACTCAAATTCAATTGATGCTTATTCCAATCTAACTCCTTATCCCGAGAATTGAATTCGACACTATTCCATTAACGATTTTATTTCCTGATTTTTTTCTCAAATACTCAACGATGCGATGCTTCCAGAATCTTCAATGTAACATTCATAATATAAAATATAAAATTTCTATCTTGCAATGAAATAGATAAATGATAATCTCTCCAATTTTCTTAAATTTTAATAATCAATTTAATCATATCAAGACCTTCCTAAAATTAATAAATCCTCAATTTTGCCCTGTGAATTTCTTAACTCTCCATTTAAATTAATATTTATTCTCGAATTTCAGTCATACCTCAATTTTCACAAAATCAACGATCCATCTATTCTGTTATAACAATCCCCTAATTTCTTTATTTAAATTAATGCTCATCCATAATTTAATCATCTTGTCCCTTTTTGTCGGTCATAACCTTGTCATAGACCTTTGCTATGGTCAAAAACCCTAATGATCATGGTTTAAGAAAACTCTACCTACAACCATGCAATTTAAGAAAAATATATAGGTTATGTATCTTTGTCATGGTATTTCAGTCTCTGTCAGGGTGTACTACCAACTACATTCTAACAAGAAAATCACGAATACAACCACGGTACTAGGGAATCAATCAATCAGAAGACAAAACAACATGAGAAAGAACCTGCTAACATATTTCTTGCGGTATCTCCTATCTCTAACAAACACTTAACTCTAGCACAATCACTAACTAATTCTTATTCCTGTACACTGGTACCCATATCAACTAATCATTAATCCACAAGATCCATGCATACATCCATATCGCACACACCTGTCTATTAATACCAAAATCTGATACCATGAACCTCTAACACGATTATAGGTCAAATGATGCATGTAAAGTTTGATACCTCTATCTCCTTAGTATCATACCCTCTGTCAGTTCCCGTTCCTACCACAATTGTCCATACTATTTGTTCTCATCACTCCAGTGCACACCAAGTGTAACACCATACTAAGTGCTGCTCTTTTCAATACAACTTTAGATGGACACCCAAGTCAGTCTGCAGTGCCATCTCAAACATGCTCAAATCACCAGATCCTTACACATGTATATCATCTACTCATATTTTAATATTCATATCTCTCACCTACCATAAAATTAATCCTCAAAATAATCGTCAAGGTTTAATTTCTCGATCAACTTAAAATAAATTGTATATACTTCCTCAAAATCAGATACTCAACATCGAAATAAAAATTTAATCCCTCCAAAAATCTTGGTAGCCTTAACCATGTTTATTGAATTCATATTTGAATCCTCAAAATTTAATGACGTAATCTCAACTCCTCAATTATTAAAAATAAAATTTTATTTCCACCTTTTAATTTATAACTCCACAAATGTACACATCAGTGCTCGCGGTCTCTGATACTCAAGGTGCACTCAATGCATCTAGTGTCTATAACTGTGTACTAAAATTGTACTGCCTGAATCACTTGTACCATTATCTCCATTGATCGAAGTTATCATCACCTGTAATTTCTTTCATGATTTTCAATCTATATTAACTGGTATATCATCCGATTATCCTCACGCAGAGTGCTTACTGTTTTGAGCGTCGTTCTCGACTAACTCTTGAAATAGAACCATTAGCACTCTTGGTATTATATCACTAGCTTCATTAATGGATCATCTCATCAAGCTCATTAGAACTCATGTTTACCTGTACCTTCTATAATACTCATGTTTCTTTACTCTCATGGGCATGCATATGGTTCCTCATCTCGATGGTTGTATATGTATTTCCTTTAATCCTTTAAAGCCTATTAAACTAATCCGTGATGCGCTTCACCACTTTCATTACTAATCCTGATATTTCTCTACTCATGACACCTCATTAACTCTTTATGCGTATATATTTCCTTACCTTTAACACTTCCAATATCAATCATCAAATTGAACATCATGCTCCATAAATCCTTAACACAATTCCTGGATACTTAATTGTTCACGTAGATCATCCAAGTGCATAATCATGATTATCCAGGGCGGGTATGTTAGCTCTGATACTAACTCTTGGAACCTTCACTGATACTCTTACTCCTCTCTCTATATTACCAATACTAATTATAATAATACCTATCATAGAACTATTGCTACAAGGTACTATGCTATGGGTATCTCTATATCAATGCCTAATGCTCCCATGTCCAATTAAGAAACACTTACAAACTCACAAGTCACACTCAGTCAAACTAATACAAGACACAACCAAAATTGCAAGTCACTAATTATCATACTAACAAGGAATCCTCGAAGAAAATAAGCTCAAAAGGAACTGGATCAAGGACGGAAGGTATCTTTACTGCTAGTAAAGAAAAGAAGCGATGGAACAAAGTCCTGAAATGACATAAATAGATAAGTCTTGAGATGATACTTTAAGAACCAATTTAAGATACAACCTGATAATCATACACGTCTGTCAGAAATTATGACACACAGAATCCTCGTCACGCCAGTAAGCATAGATGCGATAAACGACAGGTTCCATAACTAAGGTATGCAACCCTATAATCATGTCATCTAGAATCCTCGCCATGCCAACCGGTATGGCTGCGAGAAACTCTAAATCTCATAACTAAAGTATGTACATCCAAGTCAGGTTCCTACGTTCTCGTCACGACAGCTAATATGGCTGCGATAAACTCTAGGTTCCATAACCAAAGTAGACGTTTAACCTTTCTCACTGTCCTCATCAATATATGTCATCAGATGATACCATAAATTCTAGTCCGTAAAAATTCATCTCAATATGAAATCAACTCAACAACGATACCAGGAATTTAAAGTTAACAACTGCTCAACAAGAATCAAACTCAATATCAACGAGTGAGGACGGACGAAAACAAGGGTGAAGGAATTAAATTGGAAATTATAATAAGATTCTCATGGGGTCATCCCAGGAATCTCTCAAATAATTTGTGATTTAGTATCCTCTCTCATCCTAGTATCCTATGTCCTATGTCCTATAGCAGGCACGCAGTAGTACAACTATGACGTCGCACTACCACGACATCGCACAACTTGCGAAGTCTGACCTGCATGGGCCACCACTAAAAACGTGTCACGACACGCACCCGGTTTAGGGGCACGAGTGCGTGGGTACGTCCAGCCTACGCCGCAGCATCGGCGGTAGAACGCTGTCTAGGTCAAGTACTATCTATAAAATCTCACGCTAGTATCCAACTCCATAAGGAGACTCGGATAACACTATGAAAATATTAACAACATACTCAATCACAACTACAGCACGATAGGAATTTGAAGAAACAAAAGAATACAACACAAGTCTAATGACAAAATAATCATACCTGCAATCATTAACTTCCAATCCCCAAGTGTGTCAGAACCCAGTCTACTAAGGTCACAGTCTGGACAAATATTTCCAGTCAGGAAGGAGCAAAGTACATCTCTAAATAGCAGTTATATATAAATGACATAAACTATGTAGCAATTCTAGATGGAAATATACCAGATGCATGTATAGGTACGAGAAATGTACAACAAAAGAAATACTGGAAATACTGTAAGTAAATGCAGGAGAAGAAACAATATGTCCATGAGCAAGAACCTATGACTAAGTGTTTGAGTACTAGCTTTAACATGTGATCGGCTTGAAAACTTGATCAGGCTGGTTACATGTGATTAGCTATGATTCATGAAGGTCAGGCTAACCGTTGGTTAGCTATGATGCATGTATAGGTCAGGCTAATCACACATAACAGCTATAAAGCATGGAGATGGTCAGGCCGTACCCGACGTGAGATGTGGGGTGAGCTATGATGCATGAAAAGTTGGGTATGATCACATATCTACACTAAAATACTCCCCACCCCGACTGGTATAGTAGATCTAATCATGGTACGCTATGGCACGGGATTCCCCAGGAAGGTAGCAAATCTCCCCGAGAATCAGTGTCTGTACATGCACAAGATAACAAGGAAAACAAGTCTTGTACAAGCTACACCATGAATAAGGAATAACATCTCATGACGAGATCCGTGTATACCAATCCGTGTAACCAGCGTGTCAAGAGCATGGATATTTACACTAGATACAGTGAACATAGGAGATATCATAAATTAGAAACTAATCAGAGAATGTACTCGCCTTGGGTCCTTAGCTGGTAATTATTGATGTCCTGTTCCAGAGTATCCCCTGGGTAAACCAACAGTCCTATAAACACAACACAATATAACTTTTTGCATCAGATACTACGCTAACACACAGTCAAAACACTGGCCTCAGGGCCATGCCAGGCAGGGCACTAGCCAACTAGGGTCATCTAGTATATTTACCAATTAATCATATTATCAATAAATAAATTAATACATATATATATATAGTTATTCCAAAGTATACAAAATAGGTATAACTGTATGTACATAAGTGGAAATATATTTTATTTATGTTTAAGAAAAATGTACATAACTCCCATTATAAGAATATATATTTTATACATATATATAAACTAATATACATACATGTACCAAAATATATATAAACTTATACTATATATATATACCTATATACCAAAATAATTATACATATACTACGTATATATATATATATATATATATATATTAAAATACATATAAACATTTACTATTTAATACGTATACACAAAACATACATTTATTAATATATACATATACATATATATTAAATTATATATACATTAACATACACATTAATTATATACACATTAACATACACCTTGGTTATATATATATATTCATTAACTATACATTGATTATTATATACAAATACCTATACTAGTATATACATATACATTACATATTAATTTATTTACACATACATACCTACATACATCATATATATACATATATATATATATATATATATATATATATATATAAAGAAAGAGGGATGGGGAAAGAAGAGGCTTACTGTTTACAGAGGTTGGGGTCGGCCGGCCGCCTGACCGGAGGGGGAGAGCCGTCGGGGTGGCTGTCAGTGGCCCGCCAGAGAGGAGGGATGGGTGGATGGGTGGATGAATCCTGTGGTGGTGGTGGTTGATGGCGGCTCTAATGGTGGAGGAGATTCCCGTGGGGGTGGCCGGAGTAGGGAGCTGGGGTGGTCGGGTGTTCAGGCCGGAGTAGTGAGCAGTGGTGGGGGAGGAAGGAGCTAAGAGGAGGAGGCTCACGGTGGTGATAGGTGTGGAGGTGGTGGTGATTGACAGCAGGGAGGAATGGGGGAGCAGGCCGGCTGATGGTGGTGGTGTTAAGTGATGGTGGCTGCCGGAGGGGTGCCACGAGGAGGAGGGAAGTGATACGGGGAGGATGAGGGAGGAGTTGCAGCCGCCGTGGGGATGAGCAGGCAGCGGCGAGGAGGATGCTCGGGGTCGGGCTCGGCCGCCGGGCTGGAGGAGCGGTGAGCGTGGAGCCGAGGAGGAGAGTCGCCGGAGTACAAGGGCCGCCGGAGGATCGGGCTGCGGGGAACTCGGCCGCCGACTGAACAGTGAGTAGGGGTTGAGCACAGTATCCCCCCCTTTTTCTCCTTTTGAATTCAAAAACTTAAATAAAGAAGAAGGAGAAGAAGGAAAGAGAAGGAGAAAGAAAAGAGAAGAAGAAAAGAAGAAAAGTGGAGAAGAGGATAGGAAGGAGTTTCCTACGTTGAGGATGGAGGAGGCTTGTGAGGTGGGGGAAAACCTAGGTTGTCTAGGGATTAGGGTTGATGTAGACATGATATTATATAGGGAGAGAGGTTGTTGAAATGAAGGGTTGTGATTGACCCCCTTTAAATGAGGGGTCCAGATTGGACATGGAGGAATTTTCATGTGGGAATGAGGGTGATAAAATATTAAGGATTTCTCATTGGTTTAAACAAATGTGTGTTTACACCAAAAATACAAATTTGCAAATTAGCCCCCTTAAATTTGGGTATTTGCACAGACACATGAAATGACAAAAATTTGGTGGGCGATTCGGTGCCCGGTATTTTGTAGGGTCAGGGGGCGCTGTAAGTTTGGTGTGGGCTAAAATAGCAGCGCACTGGAATTAATTTGGAATTTCAGAATTGGTTAAAATAGTATCCTCAATTTAATAGAATTAAATGCAAGTTGTGTTCTAAAATTAATTAGGAGTATATGGGGTCAAAATCAGGTCAGGTCATCAATACCAATAATGAAGAAGACTCAGAACAGGATATTACCCTAATTTGGGCCGCACGAAAAATAGGTCAAGATTGCCTCCAATTTTCGATTGGAACGCACAACGATACAAAATAGGGATTTATTAAATAACGTCCGCGATGATTTTTGTGCGGCCAGAAATAATGCACAGGGAGCAAAATTATGAGTTATAAAAATAGCAGAATGGAAGGCGGGCATGTCTAGAGCAAGATTGTGAAATTTGTTGGAAGACAGAAGTCAGGATACTGCTCCAATTATCGAAGCAAAGGCAATGCGCAATAATTAAATAAAAATACGGTAATTAATTAAAAACTCCAAGAATTAAATTCTAGATAAAATAATTAATTACAGGATTCTACAATTCGGACAGGTGGGCATCTACTGGGCTTCTAGGTCAAGTCTACTATCTCAAAGCAAATGAACACTGTATATAATATTATATTTAAATTACACATCACACATAATTATTCAAATTAAATATACCATCATGCAAATTACTTAATTATAACTACAATAATATTAAACATTATTAAAAGTCGAAAATACCCCTGTTTCCAGAATGTGGTAGTGACATACAGTCCTCTAACTGTCCCGAACATAATCTTGTGTCGGTGCTTCCAATCCATTGGTGGCAACTTTTCATCTACAACTCCTCAAGAAACACGAAACTAATAAACCATATTTTTTATAAATATTTAATTATTTTGGTCACCACACCATACCATACCTTACCATAGAGATTGGAGGTGATAGATCCAAACAAAAAGAACTTTGAAGACTAGATAGAGGTCGTGGTGGATGTAGCATCCTAGGAGAGCGTATGCATTGGGATGATGTAAATGGTTGATCGTTCCGAGATCGTCAGGAAATTTTTCTCCCTATGCTCTTCCTCTGAAGCACTCCGCAAACGCATGACAAAGATGGCCTACCCATCTTCCATCCCTCCTTTATAGACGTCTGCATAGCCATCTCTCCCAAGCAAGTTATCTACTAATTTTCCAATAAAAAAGGAAAAAAAATAAAATATGCAATTAAAATATATTAAGTTACGTATAGGCAACTCTAAAGGGGGTGAATAAAGTTATGTGTCAATAGTGACCAATTAAAACTAATTAAGACTAATTTCAGTAAGCAACTACTAACAAAGAAAATACTACCAGAATAACTCAAATCAGCGACGTCTAAAAATGTCGCCAAATGGCCAAAAAAATGTCACTAAATAATTTTGGCGACGTATGTAGTGACATTTCGATGAAGTCACCTTTAAGCTAGTCGCTAACCGGAAAAATATCGCAAAACGTCGCTATACCGATGTTTTCTAGCGACGTAAATGCATCGCAATATTAGCGACCTTTAGTGATGCAACGTTGCTAAATTAGCGACGTGTTGTGTGTCGCTATATGTCGCTAAGTTTTTTCTTTTTAGCGACATTGTGCGACTCATTTAGCGACGTTATATTGACCTGGAAATACTGTCATGTCAGCAAATTTGCAACGGTTAGCGACATTTTTAGCAACGTTTATAGCGACGTGTATAGCGACGCTTGTAGCGACGTATATAAACGTTGCTAAACGTCACTAAACGTCGCTATAAACGTCGTTAAAGATATAGTAAAAAATAAAAAAATGAATATTGAATTGTTTCCAAACCATTCTTCCTGAAGTTTATGAATTAACAATTTGTACAAATAGACCCGGAGCAACCCTCCGTTGAATTTGTTGGGTTCGCCGACCCCCTTCGCTTGAACACTCAACACCGGTAAATTAACATACATTTAATATAAATAATATAGTAAAATTTGAAGAAAACAAAATATTGAGATTACAACCCGAGTCAGGAAAAAATCTCGTCGTAAAGAATACAACAAATATCTACACAACTGAGTCAGAAAGCTTCGTCATAAAGAATACAAGAAATAAAGTATGAAAGCCTAAAAATTAAAGAATATTCATAAATGACCAAATATCATAGGTCTGAAACATAAACAATCAATAAACTATCCTAACTAGGACTACTGCGGATCTGTAGGAGGATGACCACCGGCGCGCATTAGGGATAAGAACAGATCATACTGCTCTGGTAAAATTGACATCGATATCGATGGAGAAGACAGTGACGTCGGTGGAGTATCTGTCGATGAAGGCGCACCAGGAGGACGCATCTGCTCCATTGTGTTAGTCGATGGTTATATGAATCCATGATAGATAACAGGCTCGTAATGCTATGAACCATTTAATCCTGCATTATCGTCAGCCTCTCGCCCATGGACAGCGGTTATGCCTGCAGCTCCATCATGCTGCTCTCTGTCGACGCTCTAAGATCAACTGTCATATCCCGAAGCTCCATAATGTTGCTCTCGAGCATATCAAATCGTGCGATGAGCGTCAAATCGTCCGCCTGCGGCTGGGACAGGGGCTGCTCCTCTATCCTTCGTAGCAACTCGTCACGGAGAGACGCAATCTGACGGTCAACGATCTCCTGGACTGAGACCGATGACTACGAGGGCTGTGGGGAATGCGCACTTGCTTTGGAGGCCCTAGATGACTACGTCGTAACAAGGGCGCCATAGGATCCCGTACTGTAGTACGTACCCCTCTGGAGACCACCATCGGCGGTTACCCACAGCTCGTCCGTCTACGGAGCTGGAGAGGGCTACGAGAAAGTACCAGCCTCTCCTACTGTAGGTGCACTAGCAGTCGCCCGCTCACTCAACCTAAGATACTCGGCCTAAAAAAGTTTAGATACTCGATAATTGCCTAAGTTATATTAAAATTAACACAAAGTAAAGTAATACTTACATAGGTCTGCGAGGCCCTCTCATCAGTGAGATTCCTACGCTTTCGATGGGTGGCCAGGAAGACGGTCACCATGTTTGCATTCTCACCCTTCTATACCTGTTAAAAATATATTATTTAGTACTAAAATTAAATATTTTATCCTACTATCATTTTATCGTACTTGCATTAAAATAATATATCTGAAATAAAAAATATACCAAACGACAGAAATTTCTGTCATCAGAATTGAGCTACTACACCACTTTGCTGCCTTCTGCCTAGCCGCCTTGGCCTTCTCAGACCTTTTTCTTGTAACTCGGATCATCGAATCTAGACCTCATCATAGTCCACTACTCAGGCATGATCCAACCTTGGATCAATTTTTCAGCACGATTATGAGTCTTCTGGTCATCCAAAGCATCATGGATCAGCTTGGCGGCAACGACAGAAAATATCTGCTCGATCAACTCGGCCCGGTGCGGTGGATAAAAATACGTTTGCTACAATAAGTAATTTAGTAAGTTATATAATATGCATAAATTAGATGATTGATATAATATACTTTTACCTTGAAGTACGCAAACCAGAATGACTTCCTCTCATCCGAAACATCAGAGTAGTTGATCCAAGGGCCACCATAGTTGTACCTCAGAAAGTGGCCCAGGCGTCTCTGTACCGACGAGGGATGATATCTATACAGAGATAATTATTTTTATCGAAAAAGTTAATATATGATGAATAAAGAAATACACGATATATATAATGCAAAACCATCTAATTGACTTACTTTATACCGTCGGCCCAAATCTCCGTCCTCGTCTCGTCCGGAGGTACAAATGGAGGATCTAGCTGATGTTGGGACGACGTTGGGTCAACCTCCGCCATATGCTTATTTGTCTCTATGGTTCTGTCAGTAGGAGGAACACTGGATGAGGGAGTACTATCAAGCCAGGAACTACTCATCCCAGGAGTGTTGCAATGTAACATCGTCGTAGTCAGAGATGTGACTGGTCGATATACTGGAGTACTAGGCGTCGAGGATCCAGGACCAATAGTAGGCAGTATCGGAGGAGCACTCCGTCTACCTCGGGACCTGCCGAATGCTCCGTGTCATCCTGTCATACTTGATAACAATATCTGATGAATAAAGAAATACACAAATATATAGTCCTCCTCTTCCTTTTCCTCCTTATCTTCACTTTCATCTACTTCGTCTTCGTCTTTGTTTGCATCTTCCTCTTCGGATAATTCTACCTTTTCTACATTATTTGTCATGTAATGAGTAACTTTTGTTGAGTCCACATCTATAATATTTGTTACAAGAGGTAGCTCGTCCTCCTGATAAGTTATTTCGTCAACGTCAAAGGTATTTCTAGCTTTAGTCTTGCATAATGTCTACCAATCCGACCTCGCTGTCCCCCGTCTAGGATAAGTTGTGAAGTACATGAGCTAATCCTAACTTGATAGGATAAATGGTTCGTAGCCTTGATATCTACGCTTGTAGTTTATATCCACAAGACCGTGCTTGTCAATTTTTCAACCATCATCTTGAATCAGATCGAACCATTCACATTGAATAGCACGATCTTAGACGGTTCTATGCCATAATTATATGTCAACTCCACAATCTCTCGTAAGATGCCAAAGAAATTATTGCCTGGATCGATGTCTTTATAGTTCGAAGATTTGATACACAAACAACTATTTTTCGTGGAATCAAGATCCAGAAAGCTGTCTCTGATCGGAGCATTTGTTGACTTAAACCTAAACCCATTTATACAGTAACTTGGCCATATTTTGACGGCAGTAATTGATCCTTTGGTTAGAGTTCTAATAGATTCAGTCTTGGGTGTTATTAGATGATCGACCTAAATACCAAAGTAGCGATAATATGTTATTTATTGTGCAAGTGCATACAAAAAAAAGTAATTACCAAGCTCCTTACAAATTTGCTCAATCAAGAAGGAAAATGGTGTCTCATTTCTTTTTCTACTTCTTCGTCTGTTATGTAGGGTCTAACCGACCTCAGCTCATCATTATATGTGCTGAAAAATAATGAAGCAACCCCTGATTAGTAGCATAATAGTAGCTTATACTATCACATTGAGATGACGTAAACATGGACATATTAATTACTTACCCCTCTAGCTTCTCCACTTTATCCTTATCGCAATTGAGTAATATATACAACTGAGCAACCCTTAGCTCGTCGTCATTCAAATATCTCTTCTTTATTTTCTCCGAAGGCTTTCCACACGCATTGAATACTTTAAGTATTGTATCATTAGATTCCTGATATCCGTCGTCGTTTCTCGGAGGTCTCTTTCTATTAGTAGCAACATGAGGTTTCAAATATGTCGACCAAAAGTTTGTAATCTCCTCGAGAACATAAGCTTCACAAATAGAGCCCTTAACCTGTGCCTTATTTTTTACCTTTTTTTTTAGGTCATTCAGATGCCGCTCGAAGGGGCACATCCACCGATAACCAACAAGACCCCCAACACGTACCTCATAGGAAAAATAAATTGGCAAATGCTCCATAGAGTCGAAGAATCCAGGAGAAAACACCTTCTCGAGCTTACACGGTGTTACCGTAATGTTCTTCTCTTGCTTTTCTAGACGATCGACGAGCAACTTAGTAGAACAAAGATCTCTGAAGAATATGTTGAGCGCTGTCAATGGATCCCAAATGACCTGCGGTAAGAATTCCCGAAATACAATCGGAATTAACCTCTCCATGAATACGTGACAATCGTGGCTCTTCATACCCGCCAGTTTGTTCTCCTTGAGGTCGACGTATCTTCTCAAGTTTGACACGTACCCGTTTGGAAATTTTAAACCCTGAATCCAGCTACAAAGTCTTCCTTTATCCTCCTTCTCCAGTGAAAATTGACTTAGGCTGCTTTAACTTTCCATTCCCCTCCTCTATCAAATGCAATGCAGGATGTCTACATATTTTTTCTAAGTCCAACATCGCCTTCGGATTGTCTTTCGCCTTCCCCTTTATCTCCATTACAGTATTAATTATGTTATCAAATATATTCTTCTCGATATGCATGACATCAAGGTTATATCTGATCAGATTGGTATGTCACGACCCGCACCCGGATAATCGGGCAAGAGTACGTGGTTACGTCCAGCCTACGCCGCAGCATCGACGGTAGAACGCTGTCTGGGTCATTTCTAACTATCTAATATCTCAACAATATATTATTGTACCTGTCAATCATCTCATCTCCAAACGGAGGAGCAATATGGTATCTCACATGAATAACTAATCTTAATCACAAAATAAACTAAGGAAGAATAATGCACGAATGGAATAGCGAAGGAAAGAGTAAGATACAATCCACAATCTGAAATAATAATACAAACTCTGAATCTCCACAAAAGAAGTCTAATACAAACCAATACAATATAATCTAGACCTCCTCGGGCTCTGCAACTAAGTCCTCCTGGTCAATAGGAGTATCCTCTAAAGGTACGCCATCCTGCGGCCCGTAGAATGTGGGATACTGCTCTATGAGCCAGTCATCTGGAAAAAATATATCCAGTCAGGATTGGAACGAAGTACATACCTCTGAAAGCAGTTTTAATAGCATAATCGAGCATATAAACAGATATAGAAATAAAATACAAGATCACTAAACATATGAATGATGAATAATAGATATACAGGTAATATACGAGAATATAGATCAACAATATGAATATCAGCAATATGATGAAGTAAACAGCAATCTAACTAATGTGCCTCAGAATACAAGTTTATTATGTGATCGGATTGGGTGAACATGATCAGGTAAGATGGATTACAAGTGAGGTATGTAACCAGAATGTACACGAAGTAACAAAGGGGATTTGATCACATAATCAATCCTGCTCTCCCACCCCCAACTAATACCGATGGATCCAATCACGACACGCTACGAACACAAAATATAACCACTGAACACGAGCAGTGGGTGTACACGAATATCATAACCACCGAACACGAGCGGTGGGTGTACACGAATAAGCACACTGAACACGAGCAGTGTGTGAATATGAAATATAATCAATACCCAATATACACAATGGGATACAATGTACACGAGTACCCACTGAACACGGTAGGGGATAACATCTCCTGACGGGATCCATATAGTACCAGTCCGTGAAGTCACTGTGTCGGGATCAAGTATACAATTTTAGAACATGCATATATACAATATTATGAATTAAAAAATATCAGAAAAATATACTCGCCTGACGTCTTGAGCAAGGTGTGTCTCTCGATGCCCAAACTGGTGTCACACATACCTATATATGGTATGTTGTATCAATACAAGGTTCAAGAATAAAAATGAGCTAAGTTGATGCAATTCTAAGTCAACACGCCATTTCTAGGTGATACCAATGAAATCTAGGTTGCAAGAGTCTAAAACTAAGTCACTAAGTCGATACACTATGAAACTAATCTATACCAGCTAAACTAAGATACAACAAGACACTCAAATAGCCGTATCCTAAGATATGCAAGTTTAATATATGAAAATAATAGTTTATATATATATATATATATATATATATATATATATATATATATATATATTCAAGTCAAATATTATAATACTATAATAAATCAATTGAAATAGGATACCTTGGCCTTGCACCAATGCGTATCACACCTATCTCGATACCCAAACTCAATAGCTTAGGTATCGACCCAATACCTTGGTGATACCTTGGTATCCCAAGGCAACCCAACACTAACATAACTAATACATATATATAAACCATAAACTAACTACTATAAAATAACAACTAAAATAAATATGTATATATAACTAACTATTATAATATATCTAACTATTAACAAAATATGCATACATAGTTAACTATTTACTAATCTATATATATCTATACTAACATATATATATATAGATACTAACTAACATACTACTTGCTAAACACTGAACTAATCTGAAACCAAAATTGAGTGAAACCTCAACTGAAACTGCTGCTGAACCAAATTCTTGTACTACACAGAACCATGCATAGCAAAACTGCATAGTAAATAAACCAAAACCTGCTGATACTGTGCAGTTGGCTGTGCATCCCAATTGCACATCCTTCAGTGCAGCCCGAGCTTGCTGCAGTGGAATGCTGTATTGGTCTGCATCTCGAGCTGTTGAACTGTGCAGCTCCTCTGTACAGTTGTTGAACCCACCCTCCACTGTGAAGTCAAGTCCCTGCACCAAAACTGTGTGCAGCTGCACAGTCTCCAGTCGCTGCTTTTCAGTAAGCTGATCTTCCCGAGTGCAGCTGCTGCATATCCCTGCTGACTACTGTGATGATGGCTCCCCCCCCCCCTCTCACACTCGAGCAAACACAGACACATACTTACACAAACACAATCCTACACACTAAGATAGCTAGCTATATATCTATATATATACTCCTTAATATATATAAACACAAACACATATATACGTATATATAAGTAACACTAATACACACACCTCTCTATATATAACACATATATAAATAACTAGCTATATATATATATATATATATATATATATATATATATATATATATATATATATATATATATATATATATATAACACCACATATATATATATATAAACACATATATACATACAATATATATATATATATATATATATATATATATATATAATAGTGAATTTGAGTTTGGGTATATATGTGTGTATATATTAGAGTATATGTATATATATATATATATATATATATATATATATATATATATATATATATATATATATATATATATATCACTTAATTATCATCTACATATATAATTACACATGCACGTATAGCAAAAAGGGCAAAGCAACAAATACGTGGAGTGCACCGCACCCGTATCACACTTCTCTATGATACACTTGCGATACGGCTCCAACACACAACCAAACATATTCTGGAGGAAACGAGCAAGTCTAATACGCTACTTATGAATAATACATATAGTAATTAGAGTATCTACATGTCCGTGTCACAATGTTATATGCACAAGGCCCCGTGTCGGAGGAAAACCCCCAAAATTAACCTGTTTCATCAAATTGACGAGATACGTCCTACACGTATCTAATTGTGGATACGACACTAGTTACAAATAAGCAATCAAATATCAATTAGATCTATTAGATCCAATGACAACCACTACATGTGCCAATCTCAAAATTTCCCCAAAATTGGCACCAAATTGGACATAACTTCCACCGTAGGTCTCCGATGAACCTAAAACTAATTTCTATGGGTAGCCTATGCATGTGGGTTGGTTTCTCGTGGTTAAATCTCAGATCTAGAGTCTATTAGAAGGGAGAAAAACTAAAATTTACCTATTAGGAGATGGATTCCCAATAAAAAGCCCCTAATTGTCAAGTAGCTCATCTCCTTATAAGTCTTGGCCTTCTCCTCCTTGCTCCTTGCTTCCTTCTTATAGATCCGTATTGTAGTAGCCTCAATTGTTGAATAGGGAAGGAATTGGTAAAGAATTGGTGTAGAATTGATGAGGGAATGGAAGGAATTGGAAGAGAGAAAATTGTAGATCTAGAATTTGGGGATGAATAAAATGAGAGCACTCTCTCTCCTCCTCTATGGGCCAGCCATGTAACCCCCCTCCCCAAGCAATGCGAATCGTCCAAAACACCCCTTGGGGCTTCTCATGAAGAAATTAATTAAGGAAGAAGATTCTAGTCTAATGGTTTCACTAATTAATCCAAACTCCTAATCCATGGGCCTAATTCATGGGTTCAAACTAAGCTGATCCAAAATATTCATGCTTTCTAATAAATGGGTTAGGTCCACTACACAAGTCTAAAATAATCTACAACTAACAATCAATAAATAATATAATAAATAAATAAATCATGCATGCATAATATTAAATACAATAATCCTAGAATTAAATTACCCATGTCAATTACCAAACTAGTCTTGAATGAAAAAGTGAGGGTGACATAGTGCTCCAATATGGCAGATTCCAGAATATACTCCTCTTCGTCCAATTATGGGTGCGACCAAATCCGTCACACTTGTACCCCTTAGCAGGTTCTTCGATAGCACTTGATAAATCTTTTACCTTTTCCCACATTGTGTATCCGGGCCACCTTGGCGGTGGATTGGCCTTCTCCACAAAGCCTATACAAAAATCATTCATGTTCCTCCGGTACGGATGATCCTTCGGACGAAATTATCGATAACAATCGAAGAAGCACGGTTTGCCTCCGTATTTTAAACGGAAAGCCTTAGTGTGGTCCATGCAATACGGACATAAGAGACGACTATGAGTGCTCTATCCCGATAATATTCCATAGGCCAGAAAGTCGTTGATGGTCCACATAAGTGTTGTCCTCATCTGAAAATTCTGCTTTCTAGAAATATCGTACGTATTGGCAGCTACTTTCCATAGTTGATTCAACTCATCTATCAAAGGCTGTAAATATACATCGATGTTCCTCTGTAGATTATTCGGACTCGGGATAATAACGGTTAGGAACATATACGGAGTCTTTATGCACATCCAAGGTGGTAGATTGTACGGAGTGACGATCACAGCCCAACATGAATATTGGGAGCCGAAAGTTCGAATGGGGTAAAACCGTCGGAGGAGAGCCCCAATCTGACATTACGCGGATCCGAAGCAAAATCTGGATACTCTCGATCAAAGTGCTTCTATGCTTCTCCATCGGATGGATGATCCAATACTCCTTCGATCTGTTTCTGCCTGTGCCAACTCATGTTTTCTGCAGTCTCCTTTACCATAAATAACCTCTGCAACTGCGGTGTTAAAGGCAAGTAGTGCATCGAATTGGTAGGCTTCTTTGTACCGACAGACTTTTCTCTTCCAGTGGTTTTGTAGCGATCAATACCATAGAATCTGCATGCATCTTCATCCTTGTCATCTTTGTAGTACAACATGCACCCGTTGCGACATACATCAATTTTCTCGTATCCCATCCAGAGCGATCTCACCATCCTCTTAGATCGGTAGAAGTCTTTTGGCAACTTTGTACCCTCTGGTAAGATCTCTATAATCAAATCCATCAGTCGGTTATAGCATTCTTACGACATATTAAAATTAGACTTGATGCTAACAATCTTGTAACCACCTCCAACGGTGAATGATCCTTACAACCAGGATATAATAGAGTCCTTGCATTCTCCAGCAACTCCATGAACTTTGCAGCATCGACATTCGATGCCTGCTCAGCAGCATCATGATTGTCTTGATCGAAACTAGGCCCCGTCACATCAAAAATTATGTTCACCCACCCGTCATCGTAAGCAGCATAGTCATGGACATCCATATACGGCTCTACATAAGGCTCCGACTCTGATGCTAAAGACAAAAGTTCTCCGTACGCGGTCTACTGATAGTAATTCGACGTGAAACCCTTCGAGTATAAATAATATGTAACTTCCATTTTTGGATGATATTTCAAGTTGCGATATCTCACATACGGATACTTAATTTTGTTACCGTCCATCTATTGAGGGAACGTCTTGGCGAACTGCAAGAACTATTGTACACCCTTAATAAATTCTTTCCGCATATCGCACATGTCATCAGGATGACGGTTGTACATCCATGAACAATGACGCAGATAGTAATTAATATCCATTTCTAGATACTTCTACAAAAATGAATAGATATCGTTCAAGTATATACTCATCGTTAAATACAGTACATGCACTGATACTCCTAGTCCTAGCATATATACACAGGAGTACCCAATTATGTTATACACCTACTCGTCTACACACACATAAGAATACCCAGGAATATAGTACATGTACTGATATACCTAGTCCTAGTACTGATATTTCTTCGTTCAACTCGGTATCCTGGATACTCATATTGCAGTGTATCATTTAGTGTCAACTGAGCAGATCTGGGTTAGGGTTAGGGTTTGTGTACTGCTTTAAGTATTAGTCATCTGGTTATAGGGGAGTGCCTGTCCATAGGAGTATATGTCATATTGACAGCAGATTTGGGGAGCAACACAGTGAGCAGTGAGATAAGGATATATGGAAACCTAGTATGAGAACACCTAGTGTCACCCTCATTTTTCCAACTAGGGGTAGTTTGGTAATTTGGCATAGGTAGATAATTTTAGAAAAAAAAATATTAATATTACAGAAAATTTACTGTACCGATAATAAATTTATATTAATTAAATATAGCGATAGAAGTTTGGTAAATTTTGAAATAATGATAGATATCGCCAGTTGGGTTGGCAAGAATTTGGAGAACTTAATTTTTGCAAGCCCAGTTGGCGAAAATCCGACCAAGAATTTGACGTGTCACCAAAAAAAAACCAAAAAACTATATTTTTGCCAATTGAGTTGGCAAAAATTTGGTCAGTTGGCGAAAATATGGTCTTTAGTTTTTTTAGGTTTTTTTATTTTGTTTTTATGGGTTTATTTGGTTTGATTTTTTTTTTGGTTTTATTTCGGAGCATGGTTATTTCTAGCGTATGACCTTAGTTATCCTCCACACATAGATCTGGCTGCATTGTGTGCCTAGCTGCGCATGCCTTGTGGTTGTGTTTGGCGTATGGTATAGATTTTTTCATGCTTTTACACTCCCAACTATTTCTCATGCCGACGACACATTCGTTGCACGAGCAACTCGTGCAACGTTCTCTCTTCCTGATATTCTAAGTCATAACTCAAATTCGTTCGACATATTTATATCATTGCATTATTTTTACTCACAACATGCCAACATATCCAATCTCGTCCGACAAATCAACTACTCTACTGATGCAACCAAAATCTTCCAGAACAACTAGCTATACAAATACAATGATGCCACACAACTTGCTGCACGAATGCAACAATGCCTAACTGTGCTACTCGATTCTATCAAAATTCTACGAATTGAACACAACAAAAAATATGCACACGCAACATATATAGACTTATTGCATGGAACATCCAATGTGGCACCGAGTAGAGCTAAGAGTCATCGAATCGCGGAGGCCATTTAGAGTTTGTGATAATATAAAGTAAAAAGTCCGAGAAAATGAGCCGGGCGCACTGATACCAATTTGTCATGCCCCGATCTCCCGTAGGATAGATCATCCCCGCTGGACATGATATCACCATGACAACCCTCTCGTAGGATAATCGTCCCATCCGGACGTGATGTCGTACGAGCCTGGGATTGCGCTCATACAAGCCAATAGCGTTAAACGTCATGGTTATCATCGAAATAACCTTGTTGCAGTCGAAGAATATAGTGTTACAAACAATAATACATCAGAGTATACGAAGCAAAACTCTTTATTGAATAACCAATATGTTATAAGGCTTTCAATATCCCAAATAAGAATGCCATAATGTTTTACAACACTCTTGCTCTCTCTCTTTTGCTCACCAAGGATCTTGTCGTTCCATACATCATGTCCCGTATATCCAAGATAAGGCCTCTTCTCCGGTACTTGAAAAGATGCCCACAAACGTGGGGCAGTACACAACTGTATTGGTGAGCGGGGTAACCTACTCGCCTAAACCAATACTAAGAAATTATGTGAATGCAACAGTTATTATATGGTGGTCTTGCTAGTTTGAACCTAGATTGATTTCATGGTAAGACATGTATTGAAAGCAGTAAAACAGGTTACGTATGTAAGCATTGAAATCAAGTAAGCACACTAGCATGTTATATTTTATTCGCACAAGCAAAGCATAAGAAACCTATCGAACCACGTCATTATCCGAGTCTTTCTTATCAACAATGCGCACACTCTTGCCCGAGGCAAGGTGGCACCCGTCGCTTACACAAAAGTACAATTAAATCGACTCCTATTTATATGAAGGTTACTGGCCGAGTCATAATGGACATATAACAAACGTGGGTGTCATGCCAGTATATTTGGTTCCAACGTCTCAATTGTAGTTCCCGCAAATGCCTCGTGTCGAAACAAAAGTAGAAGTAAGCGATGTGTCATCCATCCGAAGGTTGGGATACCTCAGTTGTATGTCTCTCTATACCGTGCTTCAAAAGAACTTCAAATTTCCTCCTAGGTCGAACGGTCCCGGTGTCCCGGTGCCTATCCCATTCGAGAAAAGCCAAACCATGTGCACAGGTTGTCTGTGTCCATGCAACGACAAATAACTAACTATAAGACGCAAGCACAACGCTGAAACGTAAGTAAAGATGCACGTATCTACTCGCCATATATTTATGTTCTCAAATTATATCCCAAGGCACCATGCCATTTCTTGACATAGTGTTCCACGGGTGCAACACCCCTCTTCGACGTAGTTGCCCGGTTTTGAACCACAACTGCACGCTTCGCATGATGAGGCGTTAGAACATGATACCTTGTGCCCGATGCTTCCTTTATTACTGTGTTTCCGATATTCAAAATCATAATATTCAAATCAAGCCACAAATCCAATTTATTCGAACGACGTACACTATATGTACGCCACAATACGGTATTCCCAAGTGTTAAAGACTAAGTGTAATCCTTTTGTTAGGCTTTTTCACGACTCGCACCCACTTTCGGATATGAGTACGTGGCCAAGCCCAGCCTATGCCGCAACATAGGCGATAGTACGTTGTCTATGATAATAATGGTCCATCTGTAAACTCCCTCGACCAGATTTCAGTAATTTATGATTAGTTTAGACTAATTAGAATTAGTGCAATTTTTTTCAAAATTTATTTATTATATAATCTATTGAGTGTGCACCTGTTTATTACACAATAAATTAGGGCATCACACTAGCTGTTAACCCTACACAAATTTCACATCCCTGCCCTAGACTTGCTAAACTATATTTTCTGTATTTTTAGCAACTCCCAGAAACCTTGTTTGGTGCTTCATTTTAGTCTCACAAATATCGTTACAGACGTTCGTATTTAATTCCTATTTAATTTTTTGCTCTTTACCCATCTCTGTACCCTTAGAGATTTGAGGACCAGTAGGCATCTGTTTTGCCCAAACAAAAATACGATAATATTCTAGACTGAATATACTACAATTAGTGTATTGACACCGTAGAAAAATTATGATCCTAACTGCCCCTAAATAATTAGTGAACTCCGTGCGCAGTATTTATTAAATAATAAATACGGTGACCCGTATCACCCAAAGAACAAGACCCTGCCCCTGCCCAGACTCACCCCCACCCCTGCCTAGGCACTCCCCCAGCTTTCCCCCTCATTTCTGTGCAATTTGGTATTTTTAGGAATCAGCATTTTTAATCAGACAAATTGCGTATTTACGCAAAATACCAGTTTTAGGACTTTTATGCAAATTGTGAAAGTTTAAGGGTTTTTATGCAAAATGCATGTGAGGTGGCATAACCTCATTGGCCATTAACCCTAATCCTTACATGTGTCCCTAGGCATGCAGAAAAATCAGTCAAAAATATCAAAAATACAAAATTACCCAAAACCCCTGAAAGTTCTACTTATTTACCAAACTACCCCCAACCCTAAATCCTATATATACCCAGCCACCCCCCATTCCTGAACTCCCCACACCACCCTCCGGCCACCTCCGCCCACCGGACCACCGCCAACCCCCTCGCCCTTCCCCCAGCTACTTCCCAGCCGAACGCCACCCTCCCTGGCCGCCGCCTCCGCCTCCGGCAGCCCCCGCAGCACCCAACCTCCCCTCCACTCCACAACAGCTCCACCACCTCCGATCGCCCACCACCGCCACCCTGGCCGTCGTGGACCACCGCCACCACCCCCATCCGATCCGCCGTGACACCCCCTATCGAACCACCCTGCCCCCACCGCCCCACGACGCCCTCCACCGCCGGCAGCTCCCCCGCAAACCTCCACCGACTCACCCTGCCCACTGCCCCCGAGCCACTCCGACCTCCTCGAACGGCCGCCACCACCGCCTCTGACCACCGCCACCCACCCCGATCCCTTCGCCGCCCCCTCCTCCGTTGAACCCCCACCCTGCACCGCCTTCCCCGCCGCCGCTGACGCCGCTACCACCGCTGCAAGTAGCCGCTGTTGCTGTTACTACTCACTGCAGCTGCTGCTGCCACCGCCGCCCCGGCCAGCCACCGCCACCTCCGCCGCCGTCCTTCCGCCGGCGGCAAGCCCAGTGGGCCCCTGACTGACAGGTATACCCCCCCCCCCCCCAATTTTAAATACGTATATACGTATATATGTATTAATGTATGTATATATGTATATATATAGGTATATTATATCTATATATTTATATATATTAATATATATTTATATATATATATTATATATTTATATTACTGTATATATACAGTAAATTATACTGTATATATATTCTATTATATATTTAATGTGTATCTAATATATATATATATATATATATATATATATATATATATATATATATATATATATATATATATATATATATATATATATAAATATATATATCTCTATGTATATTATATATTTAATGTATTATATATTTATATATATATTGTATATATTATATTTACATTAAATATATATATACAGAATATATATATTTATTATGCATTTTCAATTATTTAATATGCATTTATTTCATTTTTATTATATATATATATATATATATATATATATATATATATATATATATATATATATATATATATATATATATGTATATATATATATATATATATATGTATATATATATATGTATATATATGTATATCAATATATATATGTTATCATATATTTTATTATTGTTATTATTATTAATATTACTGTATATAATAAATACAGTATATATATATATTTACTTATATATATATGTATTTTGTTTATTTTTTTAATTATATATATATATATGTGTGTATACATATATATATGTAAATACACATATGTATTTCTTTTTCTTTCTTATATATATATATATCTATATATATATATATGTATAAATATATATTATATATATATATATGTATACATATGTATGCCTTTCATTTTTAATTCATTCCTGCATTTTTTCTTTTCCTTATATTTATGTATACATATATCTATGGATATATGTATTACCTATTTATAAATTATGTATATAAATATATGTAAGTATATATTTATATATATATATCTATATATTACTCTATATAATTATATATGTATTATATAATTATATACATTATATTATCATAGTACTGGATATACAGTACATATATATTATATATATATATATATATTTATTCTATTGCTGGATAATATAGCCTATATATCTATATATATGCATATTTGCATTTCTTCTACTGTCTTTAAATTTATTATATATGTATATATATAATATCTATATATACTATATATAGTACTATTTACTTTCCGCACTGTCATTTCAATTTATTTATACTATATATATCAGTGGATACACCCTGATAATATTATATTATTATATATATCAGTGGATACACCCTGATAATATATATAAACAGTGGTTATACCCTGCTAATATATATATATTTACATTCGTGCATTTTCTTTGCTTTATATATATACTAAATATATACTACTACTATATATTATATCTATATATATAAATACTATATATATATATGTGTGTATCCTATATATATATATTATACCTAAGTATGTATATACTTTTATTATACCCTGATAATCACAAACATGTATGTTTTAACAGAATCCAACTCCAGCACAGCCAGTGACCCCCTGTCACCAGCACCCTCAAACCTGAATTTGAGAACAGGTTTCCAACACTATCAGGGAGTAGGCAAGTATACCTTGCCAAGTTTATACTGTTTAAATTATTAACTGTTGAATGTTCATTGTAGTAAATTTACATATAACAGTATGTATCTAGGACTGCCTCGGGTACGTCAACAAGTACGTTGACACGTAGTGTAATTAACTTAGTCTATACAGACTTACCATCAACTGTGAGGGTATTCTAATATCCTCTTAGACCCTATCACGGGTACACGCAACAAGGTTGCACTTCATTTTGGGATGCAAGTTTACGTAGTTGATTAGCTACCAGTACGTACGACGTGCATCACGGCTTAGCTTAAAATCATGAAGGTTACGACTTGACATTAGTTACATTGGGCGGGGAGAACGACTAAAATACGTATGGGACACCCACCTCTTTATCATGTGCCACACTCGACGGAGTGATACGGATGTTATATATATATTCATGTGACCATACTCATCGTAGATGGAAAATTGTATAGTGCCCTTGAACGGGGGCATATGTGGCATATACTAGCCAGTCAATACAGATTGGTGAATTACGTCAGCATATGTCTAGCCACACTTTCCCATACGTACTAGGTTGTCTCAATTTGCATTCACTTAGCTGGTTAGCACCATGTATTCATTTATTCAGTATTTACATACATGGCATGTTATTTTTCTGTATCTTGTTACGTCCCTCTGAGGACCTGGTTCCCTGCCAGGTTTAGCTGAGACATTCCACCCCCCAGTACCTGGACCTGGACAGGAGTCTGGACATGCCATTGAGATGGAGTTAGAGGAGATGCCATCAGAGTCTGCCTGAGTACATCTGGAGTTGGAGATATTTATTTTGAGGATGATGCGCTAGTTTATCTTATTTCACTTTCTGCTTACCTTTTTGTAGTGGGTTTGTTCCCACCTGACTTTATCTGATTTGTGTATGACATTTCAGACTCAGCATCTATAAATTCAGCACTTATTTTCCTGATATTTCTGTGGATGAGATTAGATTTACCTGTATTAGACATGTAGTATTTTAGGACAGCGTAGCATATTACTTTGGGTCCATTAAATTGGGTACACCCTTAGTGACATGTCAGCTGGCCAATGCCACGTGGCCTAGTTCCGTATATTTTTGGGACTGGGGCGTGACACCATCAATCCAAATAGATAATATTTAATCACAAATTCTCATCTATTTCTCATTCACAACATTTACATAGTTTTACAAGATACTTAATTTATAATTTGGGAACAAACCCACTAAGCATCAAAGTTTAGAAACTACTAAACTATATAAATTCTAATATTGGCCTCCAAAAGTATTGCTATCTCCAATGAATGTCCAAGATCAAGGTAGCAAGTCACCTAAAAATGTTTACCCAGTCAGGATGGAATGAGTACAATCCATTGCATATAGTTCCACATATATGATAGCGACTATAAAAGCAGTAAAAATTCATAGAATACAAGATAAGCAAGTAAAACTAGAATCAGAATATAAACTGGAATCAGAGTATGGCAAATAGAGTGACACCCCGCATGTGTGTCATGCGACTGCTATTATTCTAGTAAGACCATAGGATAGTTTTGGGTATGTTCACACATCTACTAAGTATTTTTTTCTCCCGATTAGTACAACATGGATTCAGAACCAGACACGAAAAAATAACAATAGTCCAGAAAAGTCACATATCTCATAACAAGAATCCATCCTACGAATCCGTGTAAGGAGCGTGTCAAACACCAGGTATCATATTACTAATCATGCAAAACTAGTAACTAACAATACTGGAAATAAACAAGAAATGTACTCGTCTTAGCCTTCGAATTATGCGAATCAAACAGTTGACAAGTTATCCATGCACTTCGCTTATCCCAGAATCCTAGAAAAATTAGATGACTGACAATTATTTATTTGTATATAAATTTCAACTAGACTTCAAGTTATTTTTATTTATACATATATTATTTTTATGAAGTTGGAAGCCTAAGGTCCAATATTTTATTCTAATTCATTTCTTAATTATGTTAATTCCTTCGCTTTCTTTCCTTTTACTTGTCTATTATTTCTAATTTATACACATTCACAAATTACAATGGTGCACTGGCACATGTCTTCTTCTCTTTAGTTCATTCAAAGAGAGAGAGAGAAAATGTGGTCACATGGTAACCTTGTATAAGGCTTGGTGTGAATTGGCTTGCACCGTTCTTAATCTATATACTACTTTTCGTTAGTTATGCAAGCTAAGAACCACAACTATCTATGTAGTAGTTACTCTTAAGATTTGTTATAATCTCTTGTGCTACTATCATTATTGCTAATAACCATAGGGTCTATATACTTACAAGGAAGAACCTAAAGCCCATCCTACATCTCTTCATTCCTTAACCATATTTTAACCATCATATATATATATATATATATATATATATATATATAAAAGAAAACACAGAAAAGGAAGGAGAGGGAATGCTCACTTTGAAGAAGAAACGAACAGTGCTTCGAGCGGTGGGCTGAGGAGGAAGTGTCGCGCGAGGATGGCCACTGGTGTCGACCGGAACGGAGGTGTACAGGCGCTGTATCGCCAGTATGCAAGTCGAGGCACAGTCGGAATAGGGAGGATTGTGCTAGGCGCCATCATTCGAACTCGAGGTGCAGACGAGGCGGCAATTAGAGAGAGGCGGTGTGATGATACAGTGCTCGGTATCGAGCGAGATCAAGGTATGATAGGCGAGAACCGATCTGCCGACGGGGTTATACTCGGCCCAGCACCAGTGGAAAATGGCCACGCGAGAGGGCATCGCCGGCCGCTCGGGTCCAACGGTGACCTTCGCTTGCATCTGCAGCAAGAGCGACGATCCGAACGGGTTCGGTCGTAGCTCTGGGACCGATGGTATAACGGTGGTGATGTTGTACACGGGAAAAGATGGAAGGTCGATAATGATGAGGAGATTACAAAATGTTGGTGCCGGTGGGGTTGCGTCTGTCATCAATGGGGTTTTGGCGAGAGCTCCATATAGGTTTGCAGGGAAGACGAGTTGAGAGGAGGTTTTGGAAGTAGAGAAAGGAGATGATTATAAGGAGAGGTGATGGGCTTATTATATATATACTTATTGTCGGTTGCTGGCTGCATATATTGATTAGGTTGATTTTTTATGGATAAGAAGAAGGTGGGGGTTCTCCATATCTATAAGTTATTATGCAAGATTTTATCATACTATACTATTAGTATTCGTCATATATTTATTAATTAAAAAAATACTTTAGAGCATTAAAGGATTTATTTTATAGTTACATTATTCAAATGATATTTTAATATAATATATTTCTTTATTTTATTGGATAATCACTATGTAGATTTATGATTGGCTTTAGGATTATAATTTGATAGGGTTCGAGGATAGATTAAGTTTTTATTTAAATCAAGGATAGGTTTAAATATTTAAATATACATATTTTTATTATATAATTCCTTAATAATTATTTCTCTTGACTTGTTTTATTTAAATACAAAAAATCTCAAAAAAATTAATCATGAAACAATGGATTACAAGCATGAATGAGTAGAGGAGAAGGGACAGAGCCCACTCACCAAATCTGAATCTGCCTTACCGATACGGTCGATTCCTTGAATCGTGGTCCGATGCGAAGCACGATCTACTCAATTGGTATAACTGTACGGATAGGTCGTGTTCTCTAAATCACCCGACCCGATAGGACTAAGAAAGACGACATAACATGCACACAAAAATCAACTTGCTCAGGATGTTGCGAGGCGCATACTGTCACGACCCGCATCAGGAATAAGGGCACTAGTAGTGAGCAACGACCAGCCTATGTCGCAGCATCGATGGTAGAACGCTGTCTGGTCAACCATACTATCTAACATCTCACACATATGTATAAAGTACCTATCAATGTCATCTCAACTCCAAACGGAGGAACAATATGGTATATGATAATGTTAAATTATACTAAATCACAATGCAAACTAAGGAAGATAAAGCACGAGATGGAATAACGAAGGAAGAGAGTCACAATACATCCACAAGTCCGAAATAGTATATACATGCCAAAAGCCTCAATAAGTCTATACAAGTCTAAACAAATAATCTAAGCCTCCTTAGCCTCTAGTACTAGATCCTCCTGCTCTAAAGGAGTATCCTCTAATGGTACGCCGTCTTGCAGCCCGTAGTAGGTGGGACACTGGTCCACAAGCCAATCATCTTAAAAATATATCCAGTCAGGATTGGAGCGAAGTACATACCTCTGAAAGCAGTTTCAAATACATAATCGAGCATATATAACAGATAATAGTAAAGAATACAAGATAACTAAATATCAGAAATAGAGTGAACTAGATTGAACAGATAATGTACTGGAATAAAGAACAGACAATAGAATAACTGAAATATAATAAAAATAAATGAAACTAGCTAATGTGCCATGGAATACAAGTTCATTATGTGATCGGTTTGGGTTTAACACGAATACAATATGGTAACTCGATTACACGTGTGATATGTAATCGACATGTACACGAATATACTTGGGCTTGATCACATAACCAACTCTTACTCCCCCATCCCCAACCAATATCAATGGATCCAATCATGACACGTTATGAACACGAATATAGGCTCACTGAACACGAACAGTATGTGAACATGAAGTACACTAAAATTAATACCCGATACACACGATAAAATACATATGAAAGAGTACCCGCTGAACATAGTAAATGATAACATCTTCTGACAGAATCCATATAGTACCAGTCCGTGTAACCACTGTACCGGAATCATGTATACAGTTCTAGAACATGCGATATACACACTATTATGAAATAAAAACTATCAGAGAAATGTACTCGCCTCTGGTCCTGAGCAAGGTGTGTCTCTCGATGCCCAAGCTGGTGCCACACAATCATATTTAGGAAATATTAAGTTAAATTGTGTAATGAAGGTTAAATAAGTTAAAAATGTACTAACATGCTTCTAGGTCAATTCTAGGTTAATTGGTCTATATTGGTCGCTAATTATCTTATACTAGTTATACTTGGTCTCCTGCTGATAACTGATACAATGTCTAACTGATCTAATTCTAATTATACTAGCTTTCAACACCATCTACTAGGATAACTAATACACTAACTAACTAACTTACACTAACTCACCTACTTTAGTATAACTAACTGATAATTACTAATTGATAACCATACACTAACAGACATTCCTATACATATACTCACTTAACTTATTGTCTATGATTCTAACAGACACACTAATTTATACTAACTGAAATCTGAACCCTAACTAACTAATACTAACATGTATAACTGACTAATACACTATTGTATTAACTGATTATAGATATACTAATTTCTCTGATACACAACTGGTATCCTACCCTAACTTGCAACTGATACTCAAACGTATCCACACACCAAATCATCATATACTATCACTATTGTGTACCTGCATGTTTGCAGCACACAAGAGATACCATGACACTCCAAACTGTCCCCACTCTTCCTATACTTAAGTCCTGAATCACCAATAGCCATCACTATCTCACATACACTCAAGTGTACATGACCCAAACCTCAATTCCTGCACACCTACCTAAAACTTGTACAGCTGCTACCTTGCCACAAGTAGTAGCTACAACTCTTCATAACACCTTGCCCGAATCCCAACCAACTTCATAACCCAACACCCAATATTTGTACATAAGGAACTTCTATGTTCATGCTGTTGCTGCACTACCTGCTCAAGCTGCTGCTACAACTGCTTGCTCATGTTGCTGCTGCATTACTTGCTCATGCTGCTGCTACAATTGCTTGCTCATGTTGCTGCTGCAACTGTTATGCTCTTGTTGCTGCTACTGATACTTGCTCATGGTGCTGCTGCAACTGCTTGCTCATGCTGTTACTGCAACTGCTATGCTCATGCTGCTGCTACTGATACTTGCTCATGCTGCTGCAACTGCTATGCTCATACTGTTGCTACTGATACTTGCTCATGCTGCTTAAAACCCGACACCCCTGCACTACTACTGCTTCACAAGTGTGCATATCTGATACTGAGCTAACCCTTTTCCTCTCACTTGTTCGACACCCTTACACACAACACCTAACTCATAACTGCACTAAACTTAACACTCACTGATACACGAGGGTATACACAATCAGTCACAGAGGTCACATCATCAACACATCTATGTATCATATATATATATATATATATATATGTGTGTGTGTGTGTGTGTGTGTGTGTGTGTGTGTGTGTGTGTGTGTGTGTGTGTATATATATATATATATGTGTGTGTGTGTGTGTGTGTGCGTGTATGTGTGTGTGTATATATATATATAAACACTCAATATCAAATACACATATATATCATATATTAAAGACATTTTGAACACCCAGAGTGTGTATTTGAGAAAATTCAAGATACACACCCAAGTGAGAAACCACAATACCAATTTCTCCATAATAATTATTCTTATATATATAATACATTACAAAACAACTAAACTAACTTGCTACAATGAGAATTAAGGAATAATTACACAAAACACCCAAAATTGGGCCCTGTGTCGTACCGTATCACAAAATACCATGATAGGGCCCATACATATCCATTTGTGGACACGTACCTAGTCTCATAATCCCGATCTAAGTCTAAGTAGATTTAATTGGTATCATGACACATAATTGACGTATCAATCTCGTAATTCTCCTAACATGCACACAAAATACCACATATAACTTACAATACAAAGTCAAATAGCCTAGAACTTGTTCCTATAGGTAGCCCTATGCCATGGGGTCCTTCTTAATGGTTAAATGCATGATTAAGAAGATATACTGAAGGAAAATTTTAGGAAATACCAATTAGGGGATGGATTTTCAATGAAAACATAATTGGACACGATCCGGACACGATCTGTAGCTCCAAAGCTCCTCCTCCTTGTGCTCCTTGCTTCTCCAATCTCCTAAGCTCCAAGAGTGAAGAATTTGAGAAAGAAATGGAGGTGAATTGGTGGAGGAAAGAAAAAATTGGAGATCTATAAAATTGGGAATCATAAATGAATGAACAAATGAGAGGAGAGAGAGAAGAGAGACTCTTATTGCCGGCCCCCTTTCTCCCTTCTCCAAGTCATTGTCAAATGTCCAATATGCCCTCTAATGGTTCATTATGAATAGTAGTTAAGGAGGGTATATTAGGAAGGGTTCTAACTAATCTAAATTAGATCTAATACACCTAATTAATTAATAGAAAATTGGTCTATTGGGCTCATGTTGTCATGACAATTCTAGTTGGGCCTACAAGTGTGTCACGACCCGCACCCGAAAAATCGGACATGAGTCGTGGGTACGTCCAGTCTACGCCGCAGCATCGGCGGTAGAACGCTGTCTAGGTCTACTATCTAGCTAATAATCTCACACAATCAATATATGGGTACCTGTCAAGATCTCAACTCCAAATGGAGGAGCAATATCATAATGATAACACAAGTACTCAATCACGAATTTAAGCACGATAAGATAACACAGAAGTCTAACAACTACAAGGTCTAAACAACTACTGCTAAAAACAACCACAATAATAATAATAATACAACAATATCCAGAATAAAATATAATACAAGTCTCAATCCAAAACCGGGGACAAATCCGGTACCAAAAGCTAATAAATACAACAACTGAGGTCATAGTGATCCCGGCTACCAACCCGAAAATTACTCCTAAACTAGGGGGTCCTTGTCTGCACCATCGACAGGCTGAGGTCCATAAAACGTCGGACACCAATCATCTGGATTCTCTAGAAAAAAATATGTCCAGTCAGGACTGGAGCAAGTACACCTCTAACAGCAGTTTCAGTTAAATGATAAAAACTATAAAACAGTTGTAGCAAGTAGCAAGGTGAAGGAAATAAAGTATGAACAAGAAAATATGCATATCACTGGTGCATAAAGGTAAAGATGCATGAATATCAGAAGCAAGATAGTAATGACTGCAAGATACAAGAATCTAAACTAAGATCAAGTATGTGGACAAGAACGTGTAGTGAGTCCAGCAAGAATACATATAATGAGTCAAGTCCAAAAACTATAAGTGAGACCAGCAAGTAATGCAAGTGAGTCCAGACTAGAAAGAATGAACTCGTGTCTTTGAAATACCTGTTTCGACATGTAAACGGCTAGGGGTAAGTACGGCTCATCGCACACTGGGTGTGCGGCTGCTACCATTCTAGATTAGACCAGAGGGGGTAATTCCAGTGATTCCAGTTGGGAATATTTACATGTCTACTCGAGTATTTCTTCGCCCCGGCTAGTACAAGTGAATCCAAGACCCGACACGTAAATCAAGTATGAGTCCAGCCAGAAACATGAGTGATGCCTGTAGTGAGTCACGATGTGATGCCAGTAGGTGATTCCAGAATAGAGGCCAAAAACATAAAATATAAGTATCGCAAGTAAATAAATCCAGAAATACTAGTCTGTGTCGTGCCAGAAAAATCAGAGAATACTATACTAGAAACTGAATCATAATAATCATCAGATAATGAAAACTATAAGAGAATGTACTCGCTTGACGTCCTGAGCAACTGGCGATCCGAACTGGTATCGCAAGGACCTATTACGAAAGCAAGGTTAAACATGGTTCTAATGAGTTAAACAGATATAAAATAGCTAAAAATAATCTTCTAGGGTTGTTCTAGGTCAAACGGGTCAAACTGGTAAAATCTGGGTCAAAAAGTCAACTCGTGGTCCAAAAAGTCAAGTCTAGGTCAAATCTAGGTCAAAAGTTGACTTTGGCGGTCAACCGAGTCAACTACGGTCAACTCTAGGTCAAACAAGGGTGCACCTAAAATTCTAGGTCAAAACTAGGTCATTAAGCTAATAAACCCTCAAACTCGCCTCCTTGAGATACCGGGATACCCTCGGTATCCGATACCTCAACCTACGCTATACGCCCCGTCTATACACTCTATAATATATACCAGCACGTATATATATATATATATATATATATATATATATATATATATATATATATATATATATATATAAATATATATATATATATATATAAAAGCATCTCTAACCTCATTCCTAGGCTAAAATCCAATACCTTGCCCCGATGCCCAATACCTTGAGTATCTCAAGGTATTGAGATACTCAAGCCTTACCCCTCAATAACACTAGCTAGCTAACTAACTATCTATATATATTACCATATACTAATATATATATATCATATATCTAACTATATATATATATAACCTAGTGTATAGGCAAATACCTCATTCCCGATACCCAATCTTACCTCAATACCTTGGTATCTCAAGGTATTAAGATACCTTACCCTCTAACTCTAACTAACTAGCTAACTATCTACATATATATATACATATATATATATATATATATATATATATATATATATATATATATATATATATATATATATATATATATAACTTAGTATATAGGCTACCTCAATACCTTACCTCACTACCCTCAATACCTTGGTATCTCAAGGTATTAAGATACCTACCTTACTCCACTCTAACACTAACTAACTAGCTAACTATCTATGCACATATATATATATCTAGCTATATAACTAAGCAAATATATATATATATATATATATATTATATATATATATATATATATATATATATATATATATATATATACACCATATACATATACATATATCCACACATCTCACATATATATATATATATATATATATATATATATATATATATATATATATATATATATATATATATATATATATATATATACTTATCTAGGTATATATATCTCTATATATCTACCTATATATCTCTCTCTATATATATACATATATATATATATATATATATATAAAAGCAGGGGAGGGAGAAAAAGCTAGCTCGAGCGCGCGTGCGCGCTGCGAAACCGCGCCGCTGCCGCTGCCCTCAGCTGCTGCTGTTGCTGCAGCTGCTACCGCAGTGCTGCCGCGGCGCTGCGCGCTGCGAGCGCTGCTCTACAGCCACTGCCGCTGCGCTGCAACTGCTGCTGCTGCCGCTGCTGTCGCGGCGCTTTGCTGCGCTGCTGCTGATGCTTGCTGCAGCCTGCTGCTGCGCCTGTAGCGCATCGCTGCTGCAGTTGCTCGCTCTACGCTCATTCTCTCGACCTCTCTACACACACACACCTCGACACACACTAACACACACACACTAAAACATATATAAATATATACAAACACACTCACACACTCACATAAACACACACACCTACACATACACTAACACCAACACACACTGTCACACAAACACTCACTAACACACACTCACATATATATATAAACACATATAGATATATATATATATATATATATATATACACACATACACACACAGATATATATATATATATATATATATATATATATATATATATATATAAACATATATATAACTACACACACCTACACATACACTAACACCAACACACACTCTCACACAAACACTCACTAACACACACTCACATATATATATAAACACATATACATATATATATACACATACACACATATATATATATAAACACACACACACATATATATATATAAACACACATATATAACTACACACACCTACACATACACAAACACCAACACACACTCAACCACACTCATCCCTACACACAAAAACACACATATATATATATAAATAAATACTCAAAAACTCTAGTACACACTCCTTGAAGCTAAACCAATGCGCGCATAAGCTCGAAACCTAGAAACCAAGTCGAAATGGCCATTCGGTCATTTCGACGAACACGTGGAGTGCGATTCGCGAAACCTCATGAAACGCACACCAAACCTACTCGAAATCGGCCTAAAATTTACCCACGAGTTTTAATCGATGTCTAGATCCTAGAAAAAAATGCTAACTCGTCGATTCTAGGTCCGTGACAAAAACGCGCATGCACATAGAACCTACGACGACGAAAACCCCTAAATTATCCGAAACGCCCAAATCTCCGCGACACGACCTCACGTGTCCGAACGGGGACACTTACTTATCCTCAAGACACCCAAGCACGTCTAGCTAGGTCCGTCTAACCTAGGACAACACCAAAAATTGGGTCAATCTAGGATTTTACCCAAAATTGACACAAAATCTAATGTCAAAGTCTCCAAACACATCCAAACAAGCTCCAACTTCCTTCCACGGGTAGCCCTAAGATCTAGGAAGGTTCTAAACTACTAATTACACTATATTAGAGTAATTACAAGGGAAAAAAATTAGGATTTACCTCTTGGGAGTTGGAATCCCAAGCCAAAATCTCCAAAAAGTCCCAAATTCACCATACCAACCTTTCAAGCTTCCAACCCAAGGTCCAACACCAAATCTAAGCTCTACACACCTAGGTTAGGGTAAAACAAAGGGTTAGGGTTACATTGATGGAAGAAAATAGAAGAAGGAAGAGAAGAAAGTGAAGAAAACTTACTTGGATGTAGAAATTGGAAGAAGGAAGAAGAAGAAAAGAGTGGAGAAGAAGAAGAAGAAGAAGTGAAGAATGGAATGAAGAAATGAAAGGGGGGCTGCTGGTTGTATCCGGCCAGGCATAGGAAATAGGTTTAGGGTTAGGATTTGGGTTTGGTGAAATGACCAAAATGCCCTCCAAATCAAGTCATCCTAATAGGGTTTGGGTTTGGGTTTGGGGTTCCAAATACACTCTAATAAATCCCTAATCACTCTAACTAGCTAATAAAAATATAAATAACTATTCTAAGCCAATAAATAAGTCTGACAAGGGTGCTGGTTGGGTCTGACATGGGTCCACTAGAGTCTGACATGGGTCCAGGCTAGCCAAAACCCTAAAATAACTAATAAAAAAATAATACAACCAACAATTAAATATTAATACAAATATTTATGATAAATACACAATTAACCAAATTAAAAAAAATATCCTGCTCTGGAAATGGGGTAGTGACAAAGTGTCAAGTCTAACTATTGGGCTAGTCCCTAACTATAAATAAATTAATACCAATCACTAAATAAATAAATAGTACTCTATTAATAAATAATAATACAAGCACCCTAATAATATTATAGTACACAAATATTAATATTTATTCTAAAATTAAATATCCATGCCAAATTACCAAACTATTCCTAGCTGAAAAAGTGAGGGTGACACATACCTCAGTCCGTTGCGAGGCGCTACTCTGATCACACTAAACTTTGTACATAACATGCACACAAAAATTAACTTGCTTAGTACTTCTTCCACTCAAAATCTCAGCGTAATGCACCTTGCGGAACATTACAGAAATAAAGTTTAAAAAATGCCATGCCGTAAAACGATCTCTAGCTCCAAAGATCTTTTACAGCATACTTTTTGATGCCGTAAAACACCATGCCGTAAATTATGACCCACCGTGTGCTGTAAATGCAGAATAATGAATGTCGTAAATACTTTTCCCACGAATACGAGTATGGACACGATGCGGGTATGGGTACTATTTTTTCTTATTATTGAAATTGAAATTGAAATTGAAATTGAAAGCATACTTGTAATTGAATGAAAAGAATCAAATGGTACTTTTGTTCTTATTATTCATACAAAAATGCTACATCTATAACCAAATGCTTACACTCTTCTTACAACCGCCACATGGCGTCCACATAGCGGCCGTCCATTGGATGGAGGGAGGTATGTGGAACCCGATGTCCGCCACATGATTGTTACGTGACAGAAATGTCACGTGGAAGCCATTCATTGGAGGAGAGGTAGGGTCGAATGTGGCCCACATAATAGGAGGGGAGAGAGAGAGAGAGAGTTGTAAGAAGATTGTAAACATTCGGTAGTAAACTTAGCATTTTCCTTCGTATGAAGCGTACCAAAGAAATTAAAGCATGCGAACATGTAATTAAATCAAAATGCAAACACATCACAAAAGTATCATTGATTGCACAACCAACCAACCACACACGTTTGACCATAGACAAACTCCAGTGATAACTCAAACAAGAGAGAAGGCATGGATTCGAATTTTAGAACCCCCTAAAAAAAATTCCTCATGTTTGAGAACGGGGCTAACAACCGCCAGGTACTGCTTCACCATGGCCCCGAAGCACTGAGAACGGGGCTGAGCACCGCCAGCTACTACTTCAGCACGACCCCGAAGCACTTGTGGAGGGTGACCACCGCCACCGCGGTAGGGAGCAGTTGCCATCATTTGAGAATGGGGCTGAAGCTCTCCTTCTCGGAGATGGCCAACGCCTCGATCTCCTTCGCTAGTTGCAGCAGGATCTTGTTCGGGTCCTCTTCGACTTCCACGATCATGCTGTCGTTGAACCCGCTCCCCTTTTTGAACACCTGGAAATTGCATCCACATGAAAGACTAGCAAAAGAGATTTTGACATCGAATTTGTGTCCCCGTGTCAGGAATGTGTCTTGTCATACCCGTCTAGGACAAAGAAATTATACAATGACCTTAGTGAATGCGCTCTTCAATGAAGACCTTATGTATTGATCGACAAGTAAAGTTAAAGAAGAAGAAGAAGAAGATGATGGAGGGAGAGAAGTTGCATTTGCTGTAAGGAGTTGGATTTAGAGAGGGAAGAGAGTTAGAAAGGATGAGTGTCCTTTCTCTTTTGTACCAAATTCAGTTAGAAAGGGAAATGAAAATTTGAAACAAAAATTTGAATGAAAAAAAGGAAAATGAAAACTTAAATAATATCTGGATAAAGGGAAATGAAAACTTTAATATAATAAGTGTATAGAGGGAAATAAAAACTTGAATGAAAACAAAAAGAGGGACATGAAAATATAGGTGGAAAAGTTTTAAAATGAAAATATTTACAGCGTGTGAAATTTGTACGGAAAATGAAAACATAGTTTTGAAATGAAAAACGTAGGAGGGAAATGAAAATATCAGAGGAAAATAAAAAACACGTGTGAAATTTGTGCAAAAATCTGAATTTTACGTAAAAAAAAATTACAAGGAAGAAAACTAAAAAAAAATATCTTTCACAACGTGCTAAAGCACACAAAAATGAGTCTTCTTTCACAATGCGCAAAGTTGCATGCCGTAAATGAGTTTTCAACCACAACGCGCAAAAATGCATGACGTAAATGAGTCTTCAACCACAATACGAAAAATTTATGACGTAAATGAGTCTTCAATTACAATGTGTAAAAAAAATGTCATAATTAAATACGTTTACAATTACGACGTGCACGTAAAAGATGCCATAAAAGACAAAAATTAACTCTTTTATGGTGCACAAATTTTCATGCTATAAAAGAGTGTCATTTACAACGCGCAACAACTATGCCGTAAATTGTGCTTCGTAAATGCTATATTTCTTGTAGGGTGCATTTGATTGCAAGGTGGAAATATGTGGAAAAGAAATTAATTTCACATAATTATTTTTCTAAGAAAAAATTTCATGGAATTTGGAAATATTTCATAGAAAACTTAATTTGGTGTTTGATTATCATTATTTTCCAAGAAAAAATATTATTTTTCAGGAAAAAATAACATTTTCCTATGGGTTGGGTAAGTTTTATTTTCCACCATTTTGGATAAAAATATAAAAATTATAGTTTTTTGGAAAATAATTTCAAGAAAAATATAAGCTATCAAACACATAATTGGTAACAAAAATTATGATGTAAATATTTTTCATGAAAAAAAAGTCCAATCAAGCATAGCCGTAGTGAAGTTTGTTGAATATCTCTATAATGGAGCTACAAATTAATCCATATCATTTGCTACCGAAAACCTCCAAATTACTAATTCGCGATCGTAGAAGTACAACGGGAAGTATCATGGGTTAAAATAAGGCTAAATGTTGTAAACATACTTTATATTAGCTTAGAAAAAGGTTTTTAATTTTATGAATTTTTTTAAATTAATATACATTTTTAAAGACACAAAACTAATTATTAATATGTATTTATAGACCTTAGAAATTTTAAAATAAACATTGGTAGGAATTTAGAACCCAGATTTTTATCTTAGACTAATAATGATAAATTAAAAGTTTTTTTATTTTTTTAAAATTTAGTTGATATTTTTTATAATTAAATGAGTTAAAAAATAATTATAAAAGACTTTTCTTTATAAATTTAATTTTGCAAGAAAATTTTAAAAATATAAAGAATAAAAAGAAACCCCAACCTAGCCCCCACACACGTAACCCACTTGGGGGGGGGGGGGGGGGTTGGGGGGGGTGGGGGTGGTGATGAGGAATCGAGAGACCATCAATAAGTACACTCCCTTTGTACATATAACGGCGGGCCCTGGCCAACCCTTCTATAGCATTCAATGAGGGTGACTTTCCCTTAAAACGTGCTAGCATTCATTGTTGACCAATGATTCGTGACTCTTTATTGGTTCTTAAGGCTAATCAGACTTTAATTGCCCTTGGAATCCTTCTTTGACTTAAATCGTATTTGACTTATATAAAATGGAGTTTTGCAGGATTAGAAAAGTTGTTATGGAGCTATTGGAACACGAGTTGTCTTCCGGTAGCTTTCCCCACGTAAGGTTGTGGAATTTGACTGACGAATTTTTTATTTTTTAACTTAGTACATATATTTTTGGACATTTCAAATTTTTTTTTTCTTTTTTAACCAACTTAGTCCATATTTTTTGGACGTATCAAAAAATTCGGACCGGATATATATATGATCTCATCAGAGTTTACATATATGATCTCATCAAAGTTCGATTTTTAAACGAATCCAGAAAAAATATTCAAACTATGTTCATTAATTAGATCTGGCGGTCCACGATCGAAACATTTAACGAATAAGACTCGTACGGACAATAAAATGTCTTGTCCATTTTACATCCCTAGCTTCGAGCTGCTCGACCCGCTTTTCAACACAGGTGGACCAATGTCCTTAGTGATCATTTATGTTTGTACGGATTCATTAGTGATTATATAAATTTGACATGCATGTTGTCTTTCTCCATGATTTATATGCTTCTTTGTTTGTTATCTCGTGGGTGCGATATATGTTGGAAAATATTACCTTCGATTTATGTAAACAAAAAGATAAAGGGTTAGATTTACCGGTCTACGAAAAAGTCATGCACGAATATTGTGCTAAGAGTTTATTCGAGGCCTATGTGCAGATATCCTCTCAAATTCTTCTAGTGGTAAAATTCTCTTGCTACCGACTTTCCGTCACCTCACTCGGCTTTGGAAGAACGATCCGAACTTAGATTTGTCCAGAAGAAAGAATGAAAATGAGGACTTGAGAGAATAGAAGTTTGGTGAAGGAAGGAGGAATGAAAATAAAGTTTTAGATGAGAGACTTTAGGACTTGGTTGTATTTTTCTGTCACCCTCCAACACACAACCGAAGGTCACATATATATACATTCCAAACCAACAAGCAAGGTTAATCGACAATGAATGGGATTAAAAGGGATTAAAGGGCTCATAAAACCTGGCCATATTCAACACAACAAATAATAGCCATTTAATAGGAATTAATATGATTAAATAGCCAATTAAGTAGCCATTTGAGGAATAAAATTGACTCCATAGGAAATCAATGCCAAAAAGATGTTTTGAAAACTGTCAGAGGGAATTACTATAGAAGTTGGTTTTTTTCCTATATCATAATACACATTGTACAGCCACTTGGACATTAGTTGAATGAGATTTTAATTTTTAGGTCAGTGTTCTATAAAAGTCACTGAAGTCCAGCTTGTTTCTACCCATTGACCAGCCTTCTTGGGATCTCCAGTCAGTCTTGGTTGGATTGCCACTACTAGTGACTTACTTATGGGCTTAACCCCATCCCCTTCAATGATATTAGGATTTAATATCCTTGACAGAATCTCCGACAAAAGATCTGCACAGTTCTTTTATGACTTTTAAAGTCAAGAACCACATTTTTGTCTTGTAGGCTCTTTATAACTCGATGCGCACCTGCAAGTACCTGTTCATCTTAGAATTTACAGAATCATGCATTAGCAGTTCTATAGCAGACTATGTCACAACCCGTACCCAAAATTTGGGACACGAGTACATGGGTACGTCCAGCCTACGCCGCAACATCGGCGGTAGAACGCTGTCTAGGTCACAATACTATCAAATTAATCTCACACGAATATCCAACTCCATAAGAAGACATAGATATCACAATATAATATGGAATACTCAATCGCAGAAACTAAAGCACGATGAGATATCGAAGAAAATAAACAAAATATAACACAAGTCTAAACAAAAATAGTTTAACCTGCAAACAATAACATCCAAGTCTTCAAGTATGCCGGAAACAAGTCCTCTAAGTCACAGTCTGGAAAAATATTTCCAGTTAGGATGGAGTAAAGTACAAGCACTAACAGCAGTTCCATGTATATTGACAAAAACTATAACACAGTGTAAAAAATACAAGATGGATATAAATACTGGCAATAAGAAATACTGGAGATAATAAAATACTGGAAATAGGAATACTGGAGCATATGTCATCATCAATGGTACACTAGCAATGGACAGAAATACAAGTGCATGCTAAAACAATGAACTGGAATATAAGTGAATGCTAGAACTATAAACTAGAAATACATGTATAGACTAACAAGCTGAGTGTGTGAAACACCAGTCTATCATGTGATCGTCTTGGGACTGATCAGACTTGTTACAGATGATTAGCTATGATTCATGTAAGGTCAGGTGTAAACTCCCTCACCCAACATATCCATGCGGCTGGCATGCTTACGTGTCCTAGTCCTACGTATTTTTGGGACTGGGGCGTGACATCAGGCTAACCATCCGGATAGCTATGATGCAAGCAATAGTCAGGCTAATCACATGTAACAGGCTATGAGGCATGTAATGGTCAGGCTGCACCCGACGTGCGATGTAGGGTGAGCTATGATACATGTAGAGTTGGGTATGATCACATAATTTACTAAATATTTTTTCGTCCCCAGCTAGCACGATGGATTCCAATCACGACTCCTCGTGACAGGTCTCGATGATGCTAACTCGTGTATCCATAGTGTCAGAATCATGTACGCTATACAACTAGAATTAGAATCATATAAAATGATCAACATAATAAAAACTGTCATAGAATGTACTCGCCTGTGGTTCTCTGTTAGCAATACCAATGTCCTATTTTTGAGGTCTTGTCTGAATAATCCAACAGTCCTATAGACATCATTTAATAATAATATTGTATCAGTCGATACACTAACACACAATCATAAATACACTGAACTCAGAGACTACGCTAGGGGTGATACTGGTCAACTAGCGGGGTCAAATGTGCGTCTAAATACACGGGTGTCACGTCTTCAAATGCTGTGCAAAATCAGACAGTCAACCCACTAACACATGTCTAGCCAGTACGTCGGTGTACACAAGGCAGTCAACTTACAAATACTCAGGGTCATACAGTCAAATATGCAAATACATGGGATACCCACATTTAACACCTTTGGTCACACAACTTATATATATATTACAATCATAACTAGTATTTGCATTTAATATCCACACACACAATATATATATATATATATATATATATATATATATATATATATATATATATATATATATATATATATATATATATATACCAACTTGATTATTATACACATACGCGTACGCATACGCATACGAGTTTGGGTTTACTTGCAAAGTCTAGCAATGAACATCTAACGAACTTATCATGACACGACACGCTAAATCCTAACATTATTCATATGTACAAAATCATAAGAGAAGCACTTCGCACCTTGGCCTCGGCGTGCATGTGCACTAGGGAGTATTCGACGTCGTGCCGTGAGGGGGAGACGGGGTTGTTCAGTCGTCGTCGAGAGGATGGTTCGGCGGGCTGTTGTCCCCGGTGAGATCTACTCCGGCATGCTACGGGGTTCAGACGGTCGTGAGGGGAGGAAACGGCGGGTCAGGATGCTCATGGTGCAGGGGTTGATGGCAGGGCGGTGCAGCGAAGGAATTCAGGCGGGTCGTCGACGGAAGGATGGATGGCCGCGAGTGTCACGGCGGGAACTCAGGCGGGTCGAGGGAACGTTCAGTGGGTCGGCGCTGCCAGTCTCTGACGGTTGGGTCATCATGGACAAAGGTGAGGGTGATGACGATGAGAGGTCGTGGTGTTGGCGGTGACCAGCGGTTCAGCGAGGAGGGCACAGGCCGTCGGGTTGGGCTCCGGCGGTCTACGAGCAGGGGATGGCCGGACACGGCGGCTCTACGGGGTCAGGAAAAAGATGAACAGGAGAGGGGGTCGGCTAGGTTAAGGTTTTAGGGTGAAGGGGATGATAAAAATATAAGGAAAATTATATATATATATATATATATATATATATATATATATATATATATATATATATATATATATATATATGTGTGTGTGTGTGTGTGTGTGTAGAAAAGTAGGGTTGGATGTTGACCTAGGGTGTTGGGCCGGTCAACATCCTTGGAATTGGGTTTCATTTTTTATGTAGAAATTTGGAGGGCTAGAATTGCATTATTTCAAAATGGAGGGCTAAGGTTTGATGAGGGGTTGATGTTGAGTGTTACACACTCCAAAAATTATAGAGAAAAATTACATGACCGGTCAATGAAAGAAAATGGGGTTTCTTCATGTGTTGTGTCCAATGGGGTGTGGACACCTCAATGCACTTTGCATAAAAGTCTCCAACGTTTGGAAAATTGCACAAAGTGGAGTTTTTGGATTAAATTGGGTCATTACATTAATTTAATTAAAATTAATATAAATAGTGTTCTAAAATTAATTGGAAGTACTTGGAGTTAAAATTTGGTGGAACACAAGTGTCATGGATGTAGAAGACTCAGAATAGAATATTATTATAATTTGGATTGCACAAAATAGGTCGAGATTATGTCTCCAATTTCGATTGGAACGCACAAATACTTAAAGTTGGATTTATATAGAATTAAATATAATCGTTTACGACGAATGTTGTGCCACTAAAATGAAGCACAAGAACATATTTATGAGTTACACAAGGATCAAAATAGAAGATTGGCATGTCTAGGACAAGGGTGTAAAATTTGTTAGAAGGCAATGGCTAGTGTAGCGCTCCAATTATCGAAGCAACGGTAAGGTGTAACAATCAAATAAAATCAAAATTATAAATTATAAACCCTAATATGAAATCCCAAAAAATGCTAATTAATGTCCATAGCCCTATATTTTGGTCAGAGATTCAACTAGTGGGTTTCTAGGTCCAGTCCACTAACTCATGCACTAAAGAACACTATATAATATTGTCACGTCCCAGTCCCAAAATACGTAGGACTAGGAATACGTAAGCATACCAGCCGTATGTATATGGCAACTCCAATATATGGAAACCACAACACATATGTACGCTGTATTATGAACAATAATTCGCAAGTGGTACATATTTGTTACAAGTCACAGGGTATAATCTAATCTCATCCACAGAATCAAATAGAAATAAATAGCCAATCAACTATGTAACCAAATCAAGTATAAGATGCTTGATAAGAACAAGTAGTTGGGTGGAGACAAATCCACTACCAAACCGGAATATAAAAGTAAACATAATAAATACATTATCTAATAATCAGAGAGGCTCGAAGGGAAGATCTCCTCGAAAGATAACGAAGTAGCAAGTCATGATCCGTGCTCCTGCGAATAGTCATGATCGTCTACACCTGGAAAGGGACCAGGTCCTCAGAGGGACGTAACAAGATACATAGAAGCATGCCAATAAAGTACTAAAAATAAACATCTAATGGATCGCCTAACCATCTATGTGAATGCACTTTGAGAACAGCATTTCAACACGTGGGCTATCGGGCTAAAATGGGATTGGCATGATTCTCTCGGAGACTCAGGGGCCTAAAAAGCATACCATCTTTTGAACGCCAGAGGCCGCCTGATAATAATAATATATAGTGGTCATCATGATCGCGCATTTCCGACGGAGCATACGGGTTACACAAGAAAAGTACAAAGGAGCCCAAACGCTTCACTTGTTGTCCTTCCTACCCCATGCTCTAAGTATGTCATATCCATGACATGATAAGTCCTATAATAACTGTCAAGGCTTCTAATTATGCAAATTCTATCAGCAGTTATTCCCTATTGCACGTCCTATACGTACAGGTGGCCAACCCAATACGCAAGTCCAAGTCCTACATGAGACTTACACTCGTGTAACAACTGTGTCACGGCCAATGAAACATAAGAATGTCTCATGATAATGGGGTGGTCTCATAAACTAGGTCCTCATGCATAATATATAATAAAAATAAAATACGACGCTACCGTCGTTGCACCCAAGTTATCCTTGGACGCGCAGTTTATATAGCAGTTAAAATATATGAACTAAATAATAGAAATAAAATACATGCATCATATGGAATGTAAATCACAGTACAATGGCAAGGTATACTTGCCTGGCAAAAAAACTGCGTAGTATAAACATCCAGGTGTCAAGTACAGAGGATCGAAAACTATGGCCTCCGAATAAACGTCTCCGGATGCTGAAATAAACATCACTAACGTTCCCAGAATCAGCAAGATAACTAGAAAATACTACCATTTTGTCCAATTTGGATACAGGGACAAAACGATAATTTTTGACCAAAGCGGGTCCATATGTGGGCCACTTTGTACCAAAATACGTGCCAGAGGTAAAGGTCTCTAAATTGGATAAATTATTGGTCAAATTTTTTTTTAACGTCAATACGAACTCAACGGTACATCCAATTTTAGATTCCGGTTAGAAACACAAATTCGCCCTAAAGTCAACCGTAGGGCCCTCAAATAGGCGGCTTAGTCAACTGTCTCGGAATCGCGTGAAACTTGGGTCACAGGATCAGCGTGATACCATGAATCCAATGGCGTAAGTTTCGTCACATTCCAACGAGCGTACACAAAATGGTGCGATATTTTACAAAAGTCGCGATACAGGGACTTTTTACGGATACGGGTTGATTCCGACGTGCATACATGTCACGCCCCAGTCCCAAAATACGTAGGACTAGGATACGTAACCATGCCAGCCGCCTGTATATATGGCAACTCCAATATATGGAAACCATATATACGAGCGTACGCTGTATAATGAACAATAATTCATAAGTGGTAAAACTATCACCAGTCACAGGGTAATATCTAAATCTCATCCACAGAAATCAAATATGAATGAATAGCCAATAACCATGTAACTAAATCTCAATAACAAATATCTAAAGAATGACAGTCGGATGGAAACAAATCCACTGCAGAAATATAATATAAAAGGAACCAGAATACACACCATAAAGAACAACATCTGACAATCACGAGGCTCGAAGAGAAGACCTCCTCGAAATATACGTAACATGTCTGGATCTGCTCTCCTGCGAATACTCAAGAACATATACACCTGGCAGGGGACCAGGTCCTCAAAGGGACATAACAAAATACAGAAAATCATGCCATAATGTAAATACTGAATAAATAAAGGGGGGTGTGCTAACCATCTAAGTGAATGCAATTTAAAGACCTGATAGTATGCATGGGAATGTGTAGGCATGACATATGCTGACGTAATTCACCAATCGTCATGACTGGCTAGTATATGTGTCATATGCCCCCGGACACACGGGTAACTCTGCAATCGTCCATCTCCGAGGAGCATGGAACGAAGGATATAACAACAAGGAGGGGGTATCCCATACGTCTACTAGTATCTTTCCCGCCCAATATAGATGTACAAGTCGTAAAAACGACGTGGACATCTCCTACTATGATGCAAGTCTCAATAAAATAACCAACTAAGCTAAATACCTTTACACGTGTTGCTCACACTGATGGCCAGTCGCGCATGAGGCACGCGTCCCTACATGAACTCACTCTGTGACGTGTAATGATACGTGTCAAGGCCTGGGAAGTTATATCAATAACTTCACAACTTTAGGTGAGTCTACTAGACACTAGGTCAAACACAAGTCCTAACGTCAACGCCTTCGTTGACTGCACCCGAGTCTGCTCGGACGCGCACATTTATATAATAAATAAACATATAACTAACAATAACTGAATTTAAATAGTACAACAAGGTAAGGTATATTTGCCTGGCAAGAGAGCTGTAAATGTAATATCCAGATGTCAAATACCAAGTGTCGGAAACTATGGCCTCAGAAGGAAAGTCTCCGGATGCTGAAATAAACATCACTAACAGTCTCAGAAAATATCAAATAGCTAAAAATGCCTATCCTTTCGTCCAATTTGGACACAGGGCAAAAATGACAGTTTCCGATCAAAGCGGGGTCCACATGTGGGCCGCTTTGCACCGAAAAACGTGTCAGGGTCAAAGGTCTCCAAATTTGCCAAACTTAGTGTCAACAAGTCCAGAACGTCGATACGAACCCAACGGAACTTCCAGAATTGGATTCCGATAAGCCGATCACAAAATCGCCCGTCAGGTGGAGCCTGTGGGGCCCACGATACGGGATTTTGCCAACGTTCTCAGAATTGTACCAAACTTGGGTCACAGGACCAGCGTATTACTACGAGTCCGATGACGCAAGTTTCGTCTCGATCCGACGTGTGTACACAAAGTTGCAGCATGTTCCAGAACAGGCGGATACGGGGCGGTGTCGACGGATACGCGTTGATTCCGGTGTGCACGCATATCCGAATCAACTTCTTCGAATTCCTACACGTCCGTATTAATGTCGCGCACGTTTTGGTAAAGACCGCGTGCGACCAAGTCGTCCCGTTTGGCGGGGCGTACCCAGTTCCGGGGTGAATCTGGTCGTTGTTTTTCCTGTTTTTGGATCGCGGTTCGCGATCGCTACAGGACGCGATGCTCCGAGCGGGTTGCACGGGCACCGAGATGGTTACATAGTCTACACGACGCAACTGACAGAATTAAAATCGGAATTATGAGGTGAGAGAAATCGTTACCTGAACAGAGCTCGAAAAACCAAGCTTCTCCGTGTCCGACACGAGTCCGAGGGCTGTGTCCATGTCCTGTGCCCTGTCCGCGTCCACGGCGACCTTAGTGTTGCTGGAGACTGGCCGGGACGGCCCGCTGGAGGAGGACGGCTAGGAGCTGGCCGGTCGGGGAGTGGCCGACGCTGGCGGAGGGGTTCAGCCGAGAGGGGAAGAGAGAAGGTCGGGGCAGGGAGGAGCGAGGTGGTCTCGGCCAGGGGGGGAGTTCATGGTGGAGAGGAGTTGGAGGGGTCTGGAGCCGGCCGGGGTCGGGTGGTGGAAGGCGGAGTGGAGGAGATGGCGTCGATGGTGGTGATGATGATGGTGGTGGTGGTGACAGATGGTGGTTGTGACGGTGGAGGAGAAGAAGAGGGAAGAGGGCTCGGGTGGGGGTGGTGGTGGAGATGGGGGCCGGGGAGAAGGAGGCTGAGGGAGGCCGTGGCGGAGGCGGGGTCGACAGCCAGAGCTCTCCGGCGGGGTCGGGTTGGGGAAGGAGCTCGGGGAGGAAGGAGAGAGAGGGGAGGCTCGGGGAGGAGAGGGTCAGCGGGGGGGGCTCCGGCGAGGCGGAGCGGCTCCGGCGGCGGGGGTCGGCCGCCGCTCCGGCGAGAGGGGGGGGGGGGGTCGGCTGCGGGCTTGGGGGGGGTTTAGGATTTTTAGGTTTTATTTTTATTTTATTTTTCTTTTATTTTATAGAAAACTTTATTATTTAAATAAGTAAAATATCTAGAGATATTTTTGGGATATTTTCGGGATCTTTTCGGGTGGGTCCCGTCTCCAAATGGACGGTGCAGGTTCACCGGCCAGTGAGGGGGTGACACCTCGCACTGAAATTTGCAGAAAAGTCCCTGTAATTTTATAAATTGCGTAAAGTCCTAGTTTTGGGAAATTGCGCAATTACGAAATTGTCTGGGAAAACACCCGATTCCGAAAAATACTAAAATTCACAGGATTGAAAGAAAAAGCTGTGTGAGGGTCCCGAGGGGGTGGGGGTGAGTCTGGGCAGGGACTGGGCCTGGTTTTCTTGGGTGATACGGCCATCATATTTATTAATTAATAAATACTGCGCACGGTGTTCTCTATTTATTTAGAGGCAGGTAGGGTCATAATTTCTCTACGGTGTCAATACACTAAATGTAGTATACTCAGTGTAGAATATTAACGTATTTTTGTTTGGGCAAAACAGGTGCAGGTTGGCCTCAATTCTCTAGGGGTACAGAGATGGATAAAGAGCGGGAAATAAAATAGGAAATAAATACAGACTTTTGTAACGATATTTGTGCGTCTAAAACGAGGCTCAAAATAAAGCATCTGGGACTTGCACAAAATTCAGAAAAATAGTCTGGTATGTCTAGGACAGGTATGTGAACTTTGTTCGGGGATAACTGTCAAGGTAAAGCTCCAGATAATTAGGTGATGGACAGGTGCACAAGTCAATAGGATATGTAAGCAAAATAAATTAATAAAATATTGCCATAAATCCTAAATTGTTAAAATAATCTTAAAAATACTGAAATATGGTCGAGGGATTTTACAATCTACCCAACTTATAAAAATTTCGTCCTCGAAATTAAAACTAAGCCAGGGTAGAAGTCAAGGACGTCATAAGATATAATTTAACAAAGTAATTTATATCTTGGGTTTACGAATAGGTTCGAAAAACGTTTACGCATGTCGTCCACACGCTTCCGAGTAGATTCTCCTGGCGCGCCATGCTTCGATGCCACGCGGACCAAGTGAATAGACTGGTTCCTCAATTTCTCGATGATCACGGATTTCTACGGGCTGCTCCTGATACGACAAGCTCGGCCTAACGGTGATCTCCGAATGGTTGAGAACATGACTGCTGTCTGTCACATATCGCCTGAGTTGCGACACGTGGACTACAGCAAGTACCTCCTCAAGTGAAAGTGGTAGCGCAGGTTGATATGCCACTACTACTACTACTCTTTCTAGCACGTCAATGGTCCAATATATCTTGGACTCAACTTGCTGCATCCTCCGAACCGAATGGTGTCTTTAGTAGGTGATATTCTCAAGATGACATGATCGTCCTCTTTGAATTCCAAGGGACGATGATGATGGTCTACCTACTACTTCTGTCTGTCTTGCACTGCTCGCAAGTGTCCTGTATTTACTTAACTGTCTCTACGGTGTTGACCACCAACTCTGGTCACGCGAATCCTTGTCTGGTAAAATGCTGACTGGTAGGTCGTACAATCTTACGATTTGTCTCATATATAAGTAATGTCTCCATATCTTCAGAGTAATCCTGGCGGTTGCAAGTTCTAAATCCTTCTCATGTACTCATAATTGTCTAGATGCATATACCATTACCTTGCCATCCTGTATTAATACGCATCCTAAACTTTTTCCTGATGCGTCTGTAGATCACAACCGCCTGATCCGGATGGAATAGTCAATACGGGTTTTGTGGTCAGTCGCTTCTTCAACTCCTTGAAAGCGGCTTGACACTCGTTGGTCCATAGGAATTCTTAATCCTAATAAGTCAACCTAGTCATAGGTGCTGCTATCCTCTCAGGAGTCAGTCAATTATTCATCCGGGTAAAATCTATTTAGACTCCTGATAGCCAAATGATATTTTCTTCATCGTAATACTTGAGTTCTGAACTTGACCCAAGTTACGAGGCAAAAATAAAAATCTTATGCTGCCATAGAGATGCCCGTACCAGGAACGTAAGTAGGTAGTGAAGGTCATTCTAAGGGTAGCGCGGGTTTAAATTGCAATCTAATCTAATAATAGGGTTTGGTAATTATCCAAGAAACAAACAGAAATGGCTATGGAAACAATACACTTTCGTATTTATACTAAGCACGAGGTTTTGCCTTTCCGAAATAAGGAAAGACGGAAAACAATAATCAAGAGTTCAAGGGGAAGGTAATAGATTAGAAGTGTGGGGATCAAGACGTTTAAAGAATTCAAATGGGAATTGTCAAAGCAGTTGTGGATTGAAATATTATTTTTGTAATTCCTATTCACATATTCGTATTAGCACAGTTATGTAACTAATACGATATGCTCAGACATATCTAGAGGGCAAGTACATCTGTCTACTAATCACTATATCTCTCAATCCACGTAAAGTAGTTATGCGAAGGGCGAATCAAAATACACTAAGGTTGATCAGACCGTAATACACTGATTCTGAATAGACAATTGTATTAGTGGGGTGGATCAGGCCCCAATAACACATGTGTCATGAACAAGCTCGATAAAGAATAAGCTTGCAAAACTAGGCTATAATAGCATCATAAGTCAAGGTAGGACAACAATTTTAAGTATGCTAGTTTATTATGAGAGAAATTACAACATAATTCACAATCACAAAAAGATAAGACTCTACAATCTCTACAGTTAATATTCTAACTTCTTCCTAAGTTGCTAGTTGACCCAAAAGAGGTATGGCCTTCTAGGTTCTACAATCTTAATATACACTATAGGTTGTCTGCCTAAAACAGGGATTTAAGGTAGTCCGCGTAAAGTAGGGATAAATTAATTTGGCGTAACGCATGGCTTCAAAGCTATCCGCGTAATACAGAGAAGCGTAAGGTAGAGCTTCAGAGCTGTCCGCGTAAAAAGTCTGTGCGTAGAAATCTGCGCGTAAAAGTCTGGGTGAAAGTCTGAGCGTAAAAGTTTTGCGCTAAAATCTGCGAAGAAAATTAGCGGACGTAAGGTTTGTATAAAAGTCTGCCTGCGTAAAGTTTTGCCTAAAAGGTTTGCGTAAAATCTTCTGCGTTGCAGCGTAAAGTTGTACAAGATGCTCATGAGTTTGTCAGTCAAAATTAGTGAATTCTGACAACTGACAAAAGTACTTGTACAACGATCGAGCGGTTGGTTGCGATGATGAATTTGCACGGGGACCCAGGTTGTCGTTTAGTGACTGATTGGATATAAGTCATACGCTTGAGGTGAGACAAAATCAGATGTCCTGTCAGAAAGCTGTTTCTTTTTGCACAGGGCTCGAGGCGTATCTCTGCCTTTAATGCACGAGATTTGGGTCAAGCCTGGGGAAAGCTAAGGCTGTAACAAATACGCTCACATCCTATCATATATTCTATGCCTAATCAGGTTACTCTACGCTGGTTATCTATTATTCTAGAATCATCATGTTTATGCAGGACAGTTACCTACGTGGCTTGCATGACGCAGGATAAGGAAGACTAAGGGATCGTGGGTAGCGGTTGTCATAACTGCGGCGTAAAGAGGACAATCTCCTGCATAATCTGATTTTTATGCCAACAAGAAAGTCATTAGGCTTTTACGCCAACTAGGCAGTTGTTTGGCTTTTATGCCAGCAAGTGTCAAATGGGTTTTACGCCAACAAGGGTAAAAGGGTCTCTGGCGTAAAACTGGGTTTATCCAAACATAGGATGAGTTTTAGTCTTAGTATTCAACCTTGAATTTCTATTGGTTCCTTAAGACTAGGGTCACACTATGGTTAAGTCTCTAACTAATCCTAGTAGTGGTTATACTACATGGTAAGTTAAACTATAGGTAGTGAGGCTAGGGTTTATTAAGTACTATGGAAGACTAGGGTTTATTTAGTAATATGGAAGACTATGGTTCATTTAGTAATCTGAACTTAATAATGTGTCAATGCCCTAGTTGTGTTCTTAATAGGAATACTACTCTAATTAGCATCCTATCAACAGGGATTCCTATATTCTAGCAGGGGCTTATACTTAAAGAATTTATTAGGGAAGCACAGGATTCAAGCAAGATGCAATTGTGTAAGTAGGACAGACTGGAAGGAAGATAAGTCATAGTCAAATATGGATGAGATTCTATATTCTAATCCTAGGTGCAGGCTTGCTCGGTACAGTAACGTAACCAAGACAATATGCTCTGACCTGCATGGGCCACCACTTAAAACATGTCACGCCCCAGTCCCAAAATACGTAGGACTAGGATACGTAACCATGCCAGCCGCCTGTATATATGGCAACTCCAATATATGGAAACCATATATACGAGCGTACGCTGTATAATGAACAATAATTCATAAGTGGTAAAACTATCACCAGTCACAGGGTAATATCTAAATCTCATCCACAGAAATCAAATATGAATGAATAGCCAATAACCATGTAACTAAATCTCAATAACAAATATCTAAAGAATGACAGTCGGATGGAAACAAATCCACTGCAGAAATATAATATAAAAGGAACCAGAATACATACCATAAAGAACAACATCTGACAATCACGAGGCTCGAAGAGAAGACCTCCTCGGAATATACGTAACATGTCCGGATCTGCTCTCCTGCGAATACTCAAGAACATATACACTTGGCAGGGGACCAGGTCCTCAGAGGGACATAACAAGATACAGAAAATCATGCCATAATGTAAATACTGAATAAATAAAGGGGGGTGTACTAACCATCTAAGTGAATGCAATTTAAAGACCTAATAGTACGCATGGGAATGTGTAGGCATGACATATGCTGACGTAATTCACCAATCGTCATGACTGGCTAGTATATGTGTCATATGCCCCCGGACACACGGGTAACTCTACAATCGTCCATCTCCGAGGAGCATGGAACGAAGGATATAACAACAATGAGGGGGTGTCCCATACGTCTACTAGTATCTTTCCTGCCCAATATAGATGTACAAGTCGTGAAAATGACGTGGACATCTCCTACTATGATGCAAGTCTCAATAAAATAACCAACTAAGCTAAATACCTTTACACGTGTTGCTCACACTGATGGCCAGTCGCGCATGAGGCACGCGTCCCTACATGAACTCACTCTGTGACGTGTAATGATACGTGTCAAGGCCTGGGAAGTTATATCAATAACTTCACAACTTTAGGTGAGTCTACTAGACACTAGGTCAGACACAAGTCCTAACGTCAACGCCTTCGTTGACTGCACCCGAGTCTGCTCGGACGCGCACATTTATATAATAAATAAACATGTAACTAACAATAACTGAATTTAAACAGTACAACAAGGCAAGGTATACTTGCCTGGCAAGAGAGCTGTAAATGTAATATCCAGATGTCAAATACCAAGTGTCGGGAACTATGGCCTCAGAAGGAAAGTCTCCGGATACTGAAATAAATATCACTAACAGTCTCAGAATATATCAAATAGCTAGAAACGTCTGTCCTTTCGTCCAATTTGGACACAGGGCAAAAATGACAGTTTCTGGTCAAAGCGGGGTCCACATATGGGCCACTTTGCACCAAAAAATGTGTCAGGGTCAAAGGTCTCCAAATTCGCCAAACTTAGTGTCAACAAGTCCAAAACGTCGATACGAACCCAACGGAACTTCCATAATTGGATTCCGATGAGCCGGTCACAAAATCGCCCGTTAGGTGGAGCTTGTGGGGCCCACGATACGGGATTTTGCCAACGTTCTCAGAATCGAACCAAACTTGGGTCATAGGACCAGCGTATTGCTACGAGTCCGATGGCGCAAGTTTCGTCTCGATCCGACGTGTGTACACAAAGTTGCAGCGTGTTCCAGAACAGGCGGATACGGGGCGGTGTCGGCGGATACGCGTTGATTTCGGTGTGCACGCACATCCGAATCAACTTCTCCGAATTCCTACACGTCCGTATTAACGTCGCGCACGTTTTGGTAAAGACCGCGTGCGACCAAGTCGTCCCGTTTGGCGGGGCGTACCCAGTTCCGGGGTGAATCGGGTCGTTGTTTTCCTGTTTTTGGATCGCAGTTCGCGATCGCCACAGGACGCGATACTCCGAGCGGGTTGCACGGGCACTGAGATGGTTACATAGTCTATACGACGCAACTGACGGAATTGAAATCAGAATTACGAGGTGAGAGAAATCGTTACCTGAACAGAGCTCAAAAAACCAAGCTTCTCCGTGTCCGACACGAGTCCGAGGGCTGTGTCCGTGTCCTGTGCCCTGTCCGCGTCCCCGGCGACCCTAGTGTTGCTGGAGACTGGCCGGGGCAGCCCGCTGGAGAAGGACGGCTAGGAGCTGGTCGGTCGGGGAGTGGCCGACGCTGGCGGAGGGGTTCAGCCGAGAGGGGAAGAGAGAAGGTCGGGGCAGGGAGGAGCGGGGTGGTCTCGGCCAGGGGGGGAGTTCATGGTGGAGAGGAGTTGGAGGGGTCTGGAGCCGGCCGGGGTCGGGTGGCGGAAGGCGGAGTGGAGGAGATGGCGTCGATGGTGGTGATGATGATGGTGGTGGTGGTGACAGATGGTGGTGGTGACGGTGGAGGAGAAGAAGAGGGAAAAGGGCTCGGGTGGGGGTGGTGGTGGAGATGGGGGCCGGGGAGAAGGAGGCTGAGGGAGGCCGTGGCGGAGGCGGGGTCGATGGCCGGACCTCTCCGGCGGGGTCGGGTTGGGGAAGGAGCTCAGGGAGAAAGGAGAGAGAGGGGAGGCTCGGGGAGGAGAGGGTCAGCGGGGGGGAGGCTCCGGCGAGGCGGAGCGGCTCCGGCGGCGGGGGTCGGCCGCCGCTCCGGCGAGAGGGGGGGGGGGTCGACGGCGGGCTTGGGGGAGTTTAGGATTTTTAGGTTTTATTTTTATTTTATTTTCTTTTTCTTTTATTTTATAGAAAACTTTATTATTTAAATAAGTAAAATATCTAGAGATATTTTTGGGATATTTTTGGGATATTTTCGGGATATTTTTGGGATATTTCGGGTGGGTCCCGTCTCCAAATGGACGGTGCAGGTTCACCGGCCAGTGAGGGGGTGACACCTCGCACTGAAATTTGCAGGAAAGTCCCTGTAATTTCATAAATTGTGTAAAGTCCTAGTTTTGGGAAATTGCGCAATTACGAAATTGTCTGGGAAAACACCCGATTCCGAAAAATACTAAAATTCACAGGATTGAAAGGAAAAGCTGTGTGAGGGTCCCGAGGGGGTGGGGGTGAGTCTGGGCAGGGACTGGGCCTGGTTTTCTTGGGTGATACAGCCATCATATTTATTAATTAATAAATACTGCGCACGGTGTTCTCTATTTATTTAGAGGCAGGTAGGGTCATAATTTCTCTACGGTGTCAATACACTAAATGTAGTATACTCAGTGTAGAATATTAACGTATTTTTGTTTGGACAAAACAGGTGCAGGTTGGCCTCAATTCTCTAGGGGTACAGAGATGGGTAAAGAGCGGAAAATAAAATAGGAAATAAATAAAGACTTTTGTAACGATATTTGTGCGTCTCAAACGAGGCTCAAAATAAAGCATCTGGGACTTGCACAAAATTCAAAAAAATAGTCTGGTATGTCTAGGACAGGTATGTGAACTTTGTTCGGGGATAACTGTCAAGGTAAAGCTCCAGATAATTAGGTGATGGACAGGTGCACAAGTCAATAGGATATGTAAGCAAAATAAATTAATAAAATATTGCCATAAATCCTAAATTGTTAAAATAATCCCAAAAATACTAAAATCTGGTCGAGGGGTTTTACAATACACGTTCAAATCTGCTTTCGTGAAAGCCCACACGTCAGGATATACCATATGCGTCTTTCGGTGCAATTGATATACGACGAGGCACTCCTGTTTGGCGAAACGTGCTCCGTATCACAATTTTCTAATATTCTTTAAAACAAGTTTTTGGTCGATTTGGAGGCCGAATAATTTAACACACAGAACAAATTAACAAAAACTAAAAGAACAGAAAAATTCTTTGTTATATGGAGAAGAAAAACTTTTTAATTAGTTTTCGAAAATAATAAACAGGTTGATGGCAAATTGCGCGCGAACAGGGGGGTTTGGGTTGAAGTTCTGGACTATTTTTGGTCAGTTTTTCGGTTATTTTCCGGTCGATTTTTTGACCAATCTTGGGCACGAAAACTCGTTCCGCCTGAAAGAAAATCCTAGAGGGTTAGGTTGTGAACGTACACGGATAAACCGCTCGAGAAAAGGATGAGAGGTGAGAGAGAGATATCACCTTGAAGTTGGAAGGTTGGTGTGGTGCTGCGGTGCTGGCGCGTGCACTAATCGGCAGATGGCGGCGGCGGCTGTTGCCGTGGTGGCTGCGGCGGCGGTCCGGGCGTGGGGTGGTCGGCCGGAGGAGGCGGTCCGGGGAGGAGACTAGGGTTAGGGTTTGTGTATAGTTTTTTGTATTAGTAGTTACATATATATATATATATATATATATATATATATATATATATATATAGGTAGAGGGGGAAATCGGGTGTTATGCTGGGTTGCTGCGGTTGAAGGGGGGTGGGTAGTTTAGGTTATTAAGGAAAATGTTAGGGTTTAGGGGTTTTATATTAGTTAGGTTTTTATTTATATTAATTATTTCTTTTCTTTTTCTTTTTCTTTTCCTTTCTTTTCCTGTTTCTTTTTATTTCTTTTGTTTTTTTAACATTATTATTATTACTATTACTATCCTTATTATTATTACTATTATTATTACTATCACTATTATTATTATTATTATTATTATTATTATTATTACTATTATTATTACTATCATTATTATTACTATTATTATCATTAATAACTATATATATATATATATATTAACATATATATATTTATATTTTTAGATGATGTTAAAAAATCCCAAAAATAATATTTGCAGTAGATAAATTTTAGAAAATTTCTTTATAAGGTTCTAACAAAATACCACACTCAAAATATTTTATGTATTATTTTGTAATTAATAAATAGGTATTTATCTAGTTATAATAAATTAAATAATTATATTATCTAATTAACTAAGTAAATAATTAAATGATTATCCCACAAAATAGGTAATAGTAAATAATGTGAAATCTTACAAAAAAAGAATGTCTAACTTGACATGGGAAATTATGGGCTGCTAATTGTAAAAAAGTTAGAATTGGAAAATAATCACAATTAAATTATATATATAATTTATCTAAATATTTAATAATTAATCTATGGTCGTTACACTAATGTCATACTAACACCAAGAGGTCGAATTTCTGTGCCATGAAAAGATCCTACAGATAGTGTCTCCTGTGTAGGCTACTTCCTATGAAGGGCGATATAGATTTTGGGGATACTCTACATTATTAATGTCCAAACCACGGTGATGTATCCTAATAAAATTATTGGATTTTATTTATTTAAAAAAATAATCTAAAACAAATACAAGAAATATCAAATACACACAAAATACCTATTTTTGGGTGAGAAAATTTACAATTACCCAACTTAAAAGAATTTTGTCCTCGAAATTAAAAATAAGGAATGATTTGCTAAATCCTTCGTATTTGTATATATGGCAAGTCTATCGCAATCTCTTTGCAAAATTTTAAATAATAACATCCAAATCTCATTCAAATCTATATGGCATTCCACATCAAGATTTACATCACAATTTCTAACTATCATAATCTCCTCTAGAAAATAATTCTAATTAAATATTATTCCTATTTTTAACTTATGACTTTCGTACTCTTCAAATTTTAAATTTAATTTACATGCTCAATATTTCAAATAGATGATCCAACAATCAAAATTTAACTTTTAATTCAAATCATCAAATTATAAAATTTTAAATCTAATTCACCAATTGTTCAAGTTTAAGATTCTATATTTATCCTCAAAATTTAAATCGATGACTCAACCTTCAATATTCAAAATTTAAATCATGTGCTCAAGGTATAAATATTTGGTCCGCAATATCAAGATTTCAAAATTCATTAAACCCTCGTCATCTTAATCATTCTTCTAAAAATTCTCAAAATTAAAATGACTTAAACCTCTCAATCTAGTCTTACTTGATCACAATCTAAAAACAAATTACCTCAAGTTGACAATGCGACTTCTACCCAACTTAAAATTTACCGATATATCACATAAGGCTATGTATTTAAGAAAAACTTCCTCAAATTATTTAGTCATGTTATTTAATCCTCAAAAGTTTTAACACCAAATTTATCACATATAATATCCCCTTAATTACAAAAGATAGTCACCAAGTAATATGATTGGCCTATGGGGTATATCTAGTACTCTCCGCGTATCAAACTTATACCAAGCACGAGGTTTCATCTTTCCAAAATAGGGGAAGACGAAAAACAATAATAAAGAGTTCAAGGGGGAGGTAATGGAATACAAGTATGGGGATCAAAGCGTTTGAGGAATTCAAAAGGGAGTTGTCAAGGCAGTTGCGGATTAAAATCCTATTTTGGTAATTTTTTATTCGCATATTCATATCAGAACAGTTATGTACCTGATATGATATGCTCTGACCTATCTAGAGGTCAAGTATATTCGTCTAACAAGTTGAGTCAACTATATCTTAATCCACGTAAAGTAGTTATACGAAGAGCGAACCAAGCGCACTAAGGTTGATCAGACCATAATACACTGATTCTGATTTTAGACAATATATTAGTGTGTATACCCAATAATACATATATCATGATCAAGCTTGATAAAAGAGTAAGATTGCAAAAGTAGGCTATAATAGCAGCATAAGTCAAGGTAGTTCAGAAAATATAATTACGTTAGATTATGATGAAAGAAAGTACAAAATAATTCAAGTTCACCAAGACGATAAGACTCGTCCGGTATTGTACCTCTACAGTTGCCATACTAACTCCTTTTCTAAGTCTCTAGTCGACCAAATGGGGTATGGGCCTCTAAGTTCTACAGTCTGGATAAACACTATCTTCTTATGGAAGCCTATAATTGGAGTAATTCAATTACACTTCATTAATGGGTCAAAAGGACTATGTGTTACTAGGTTATGAGGCATACTAACTAACTTAAAAGAATAAACTAATACTGTAACTGCCTTAAGGGGAATCTACAAAATAACCTTGTCCTTGTAAATAAGGTAGAACTCTTGTTAGGGTATATGAGAAAAGATCTTGGTACCTATTAGGGTATCCTATTACATTATAAAACTCCATAGGTAATGGTCATCTTAAGTCTTAATCATAGTGCTTATAGAATAAAAGTGTTAATATTAAGAATAGAGAAGTTACTGGCTCTCAATTGAAGGAGGATATAGCCAGTATTGAGTTATGTGGAACAGATTACTTGATTTGAAACTAAAGGATAATAATAAAATCATAATCTAAATGAGCAACTCAAACTATCAAGTTCTAATTACTAAGCACATAATTTCAAAATTCAAGATTAACAACTATAATCCTAGTAAACTATATATCCTAACATAAAATAAAATTGCTTGGCCTACAATCAGAAGGGTTAGGTGGCACGAATTGAAAGATGAAGAAAAAAATTTTAATCGTCGCACAAATAGCAAGCGTTAAGGTTTTGGAGGAACAAGATATAAAATTAAATAGAGAGACTCTTGATAATATCATGGTTTCCTAAGGAAAGGTGGTATGCTAATCTCTGTGTTCGAGGTATGATCAAGAAAAATATTTTATTCATTCCTCTTGGTTTTCTAAGGTACTGCTCTGTTAATATCAAGACAAGAATCTATATTTAGAGTTCTCTAATACTATCTTACTATGAAAGTTAGGTTTTGTCCTAATATTCAACCTTGGATTTTTATTGGTTCCTCAATACTAGGGTCAAACAATATGGTCAAATTTCTAACTAACCCTAGTAGGGACTATAATACTCTCAAGTCCTTCATAAATATATCAAGAGATAATGGTCAATTAATCTACATGTAAGGGATGCTAGGGTTCATTAGGTTTGCTAAACTTAGTGATGTGTCAATATTTTAGTTGTATTCTTAGTAGGAATGTTACCCTAATTATCATCCTAACAACAAGGATTCCTATATTCTAGCAGAAGGCTATACTAGGGAAGTACATGAATCAAGCATGATGCAATTATTTAAATAGAACGGATTGGAAGGAAAGTGAGTCATAGTCAAATATGGATGAGATCCTATACTCTAATCTATTTTCAGGCTTGCTCGGTACAGTTACGTAACCAAGACAATATACTCTCGACCTGCATGGGCCACCACTAAAAATATGTCACGTCCTAGTCCCAAAATACGTAGGACTAGGAATATGTAAGCATGCTAGCCATATGTATATGGCAACTCCAATATATGGAAACCATAACACATACGTACGCTATATTATGAACAATAATTCACAAGTAGTACATATTTGTTACAAGTCATAGGGTATAATCTAATCTCATCCACAGAATCAAATAGAAATAAATAGCCAATCAACTATATAACCAAATCAAGTATAAGATGCTTGATAAGAACAAGTAGTTAGGTGGAGACAAATCCACTACAAAACTGGAATATAAAAGTAAACATAATAAATACATCATCTAATGATCAGAGAGGCTCGAAGGAAAGACCTCCTCAAAAGATAACGAAGTAGCAAGTCATGATCCGTGCTCCTGCGAATAGTCATGATCGTCTGCACCTGGAAAGGGACCAGGTCCTCAGAGGGACGTAACAAGATACATAGAAGCATGCTAATAAAGTACTAAAAAATAAACATCTATGTGAATGCACTTTGAGAACAATTTTCCAACACGTGGGCTATCTGGCTAAAATAGGATTGGCATGATTCTCTCAGAGATTCAGGGGCCTAAAAAGTATGTCGTCTTTTGAACACCAGAGGCAGCCTGATAATAATAATATATAATGGTCATCATGATCGCGCATCTCCGGCGGAGCGTACGGGTTACACAAGAAAAATGCAAAGGAGCCCAAATGCCTTACTTGTTGTCCTCCCCACCCCATGCTCTAAGCATGTCATATCCATAACATGATAAGACCTATAATAAATGCCAAGGCTTCTAATCATGCAAATTCTATCAGCAGTTATTCCTTATCGCACGTCCTATACGTACAGGTGGCCAACCCAATACGCAAGTCTAAGTCCTACATGAGACTCACACTCGTGTAACAACTGTGTCACAGCCAATGAAACATAAGAATGTCTCATGATAATGGAGTGGTCTCATAAACTAGGTCTCATGCATAATATATAATAAAAATAAAATACGACGCCACCGTCGTTGCACCCAAGTTATCCTTGGACGCGCAGTTTATATAGAAGTTAAAATATATGAACTAAATAATAGAAATAAAATACATGCATCATATGGAATGTAAATCATAGTATAATGGCAAGGTATACTAGTCTGGCAAGAAAGCTGCGTAGTATAAACATCCAGGTGTCAAGTACAGAGGATCAGAAACTATGGCCTCCGAATAAACGTCTCCGGATGATGAAATAAATATCACCAACATTTTCGAAATCAGCGAGACAGCTAGAAAACACTACCCTTTCGTCCAATTTGGACACAGGGGCAAAACAGTAATTTTGGGCCATAGCCGGTCCATATGTGGGCCACTTTGCACCAAAATATGTGCCAGAGGTAAAGGTATCTAAATGGGACAAATTATAGGTCAAACAAATTTTAAATGTCAATACGAACACAACGGTACATCCAATTTTGGATTCCGGTGAGCCGAACACAAATTCGCCCTTAAAGTCAACCGTGGGGCCCGTAAATAGGCGCTTGGTCCACTGTCTCGGAATCGCGTAAAACTTGGGTCACAGGACCAGCGTGATACCACAAATCCAGTGGTGTAAGTTTCGTCATATTCCGACGAGCGTACACAAAATGGTGCGATATTTTACAAAAGTCGCGATATAGGGACTTTTTACGGATATGAGTTGATTCCTACGCGCACACGCGATATTTTACAAAAGTCTGTTTTCCGGTCATTTTTCGGTCGATTTTTTGACCAATCTAGGGCACGAAAACTCGTCCCGCTTGAATAAAAATCCTAGAGGGTTAGGTTGTGAACGTACACGGATAAACCGCTCGAGAAAAGGACGAGAGGTGAGAGAGATATATCACCTTGAAGTAGGGAGGTTGGTGTGGTGATGATGTGCTCGCGCGTGCACTGATCGGCGGACGGCGGCGGCGGCTGTTGCCGGGGCGGCTGTGGCGGCGGTCCGGGCGCGGGGTGGTCGGCCGGAGGAGGCGGTCGCCGGAGGTCGGTTGTCCGGGAAGGAGACTTAGGTTAGGGTTTGTGTATGGATTTTTGTATAAGTAGTTATATATATATATATATATATATATATATATATATATATATATATATATATATATATATATATATATATATAGGTAGAGGGGGAAATCGGGTGTTATGCTGGGTTGCTGCGGCTGTAGGGGGGTGGGTAGTTTAGATTATTAAGGAAAAGGTTAGGGTTTAGGGGTTTTATATTAGTTAGGTTTTTATTTATATTACTTATTTCCTTTCTTTTCCTTTTTCTTTTTATTTCTTTTGTTTTATTAACATTATTATTATTACTATTACTATCCTTATTTTTATTATTACTATTATTATTACTATCATTATTATTATTACTATAATTATTATTATTACTATTATTATCATGAATAACTATATATATATATATATATATATATACATTTATAGATGATGTTAAAAATTCTAAAAATAATAATTGCATACCAGATAAATTCTAGAAAATTTCTTTATAAGGTTCTAACAAAATATCACACTCAAAATATTTTATATAATATTTTATAATTAATAATTAGGTATTTATCTAGTTATAATAAATCAAATAATTATATTATCTAATTAACTAAGTAAATAATTAAATGGTTATCCCACAAAATAGGTAATAGTAAATAATGTAAAATCTTATAAAAAGGGAATGTCTAACTTGACATGGGAAATTATGGACTGCTAGTTGTAGAAAAGTTGCAAATAGAAAATAACCATAATTTAATTATATATATAATTTATCTAAATATTTAACAATTAATTTATGGTCGTTACACTAATGTCATACTAGCACCAAGGGGTCGAATTTTTGTGCCACGAAAAGATCCTACAGGTAGTGTCTCCTGTGTAGTCTACTTCCTTTGAAGGGCGATATAGATTTTGGGTCTACCCTACATTATTAATGTCCAAACCACGGTAAAGTATCCTAATAAAATTATTGGTTTTATTTATTTTGAAAAATAATCTAAAACAAATACAAAAAATATCAAATACACACAAAATACATATTTTTTGGTGAGGGGGTTTATATATATATATATATCATGCAATATATTAACACATTAAATTAAATAAATGAAAAAACGAAAATATCCCTATTCTGGAATGTGGTAGTGACAAGTCTACCCTCCTTAAATAAATTTTTTGTCCTCAAAATTTAAGATCCTCAATAGTTGTATTTATTTATTTATTTATTTTACCATCAAAATTTAAATTCATCAAACCATATAATCATGAAGTAAATTCATATTGTTATTTCATAAAATTTTCAAAATTCCATAAATATCATATTCCTGAAAATTTTCAAATTTAAAAATCAAATTCCATTCTTATCACAATCTCCTGCAAAATTTTAAGTTAATAACTAAATACAAAAATTTAATATCCAATCTCTAATTTTAAATCCAATCAATGCATATTTATAAAATCTGAAATCTTATCCCAAAAAATTAAATTCAAACTCTAATCCATTAGTGATCTTATTTCTCGATTCTTTTTTCACACAATACTCAACCAATGTAATACTTACGAAATCTTCATATGCAGCATTCAAAATATAAACTTTAAATTTATATCTTCTAGTCAAATAAATATAATGACAATCTTCCTAATTTCTCAAAATTTAATGACAAATTCAATTATTTCATAATCTTCATAAAAATCAATGATTTTAACAAAATCGTTAATTCTGCCATATTAAGTTCTCAACTCTTTTTTTAAATTAATGTTTATCCTCAAAATTTATGGCACCTTGTCTCTCTCTGTCCAGTCATAACCTCTTCATTAATTCTTTCTTCTGTCAAACCCCCCAACAATCAGGGTCTAAAAAAATCCTACCTATAGTCATACAATATGCAATCTAGAGAAAATATGCTTGGTTATGGTCTCTTTTATCATGGTATTGCAGTCTCTGTCAGGGTGTACTACCAACTACATTCTAGCAAGAAAATCACTTATACAAGCTACGGTACTAAGAAATCAATCAATCAATAGACGGAAAGGAACAGAAGGAAAGAACAGAACAGAACCTGCTAACACTTCACCTAGACATCTTCAACCTCTATCATATACTTAACTCTAGCACATTCACTCACAAATTTTTATTCCTATACACTGATACCCATATCAACTAATCACTAGTCCATAAGATATCCATGGATACATCCACATTGCACATACATGTCTATTGATACCAAAATCTGACACCTAACATAACCATAGGTTTAATGATGCATCCAAAGTTTGATACTTCTATCCCTTTGGTACCACTGTTTCAACTACAAGCACACCCACTGCTAGCTCTCTTTCCTACTGTAATTATTTATACTAGTTGTTCTTATCACTCAAGTACACACCAAGTACAACACAGCACACTAAGTACTACTTCCTCTAATACAACTCTAGATGGACACCCAATCAGTTTGCAGTACGATCTCAGCATGCTCAAGCCAACAGATCCTTACGTATGCACGTCATCCACTCATATACTGTTATACATTTTTTATCCACCATAAAATTTTATCCTTAAAATAAAACCCTCAAAATTTAACTTCTCGAACAAGTTAAAATAAAATGTATATACTTACCTCAAAAGTCAAATATTCAAATATTGAAATAAAATTTTAATCACTTCCAAAAATCTTTATAGCTTTGACTATGTTTATTGAATTGAATTTGAATCCTCAAAATTTTAATAACATAAAATCTCAACTCCTAAAAAATTCTTAAAAATTGAAATTTATTTCCAATATTCAAATTATAAATTTAAATCCACATCTATCTAAGTATTGTCAGTACCCAATTCTAGAAAATAGGATTTTTTTTATTTTTATTTTTGGTAAATTGTGTATTGTTTATAAATAATTGTATTTATATTTAATTGATGGTTGTATTATTTTTTATTGGTTGTTTTAGGGTTTTGGCTAGTCTAGACCCATGTGAGACCCTAGTGGACCCATGTCAGACCCAACCAACACCCTTGTCAGACTTATTTTTAGGTTTAGAATAATTATTATATTTTTATTTTAGTTAGTTGGGTTGTTTTGGATTATTTGGAGAGTGTTTAGTGAACCCTAAACATAAACCCTTTGTTAGGATGACTAAAATAAGGGCATTTTAGTCATTTTCCATTATGTAAATCCTATATTACACTTGGTCGGCCCCCTTTATGCACCTGGACAGAACCTCTTATTCTTCTTTCCATTCTTCTTCTTCTCCACTCTTCTCCACTCTTTTCTTCTTCTTTTCTTCTTTCCACTTCCTATTTCAAGTAAGAATTTCTCATTTTCTTCTCTTCCTTCTTCTATTTCTTCCATAGATGTTAACCCTAACTATTTAATTTTCCCTAACCTAGGTGTATAGAGCCTAGACTTAGTATAGAGGCTTGGTTTGGAGGCTTGGAGGCTTGAGGGTGGTGATTTCAAGGGTTTTGGAGACTTTGGCCTTGGGATTCCAACTCCCAAGAGGTAAACCCTAACTTTCCTCTTAGTGGTTGCTATTATATAGTGTAATTAGTAGTTTAGAACCTTCCTAGATCTTAAGGCTACCCGTGAGAGGAAGTTAGAACTTGTTTGGTTGTGTTTGGAGACTTTGACATTAGGTTTTGTGTCAATTTTGGATAAAATTCAAGATTGGCCCAATTTTGGGTGATGAGGGCATTTTCGCAAACCGCACTCCACGTGTTCATCGAAATGACCGAATGGCTATTTCGACTTAGTTTCTAGGTTTCGGACTTGTGCGCGTGTTGGTTTAGCTTCGGGAAGTGTGTGCTAGAGTTTTCGAGTTATATTTTATATATTTATAGTTATTAATAGGTGTTCGGATTGTTGTGCGTGCGTTGGTGTTGTGTGTGTGTGTTGTGTTTATGTGTGTATATATATATATATATATATATATATGTGTCTCTATATATATATGTGTGTTTATATATATGACATATATATAAACACACATATATATATAGAGACACACACATATACATATATATATATATATATATATATATATATATATATATATATATATATATATATGTGTGTGTGTGTGTGTGTGTGTGTGTGTGTGTGTGTGTGTGTGTGTGTGTGTGTGTGTGTTTGTATACGTATATATGAGTGTGTTTGTATATATATATATATATATATATATATATATATATATATATATATATATATATATATATATATATATATATATATATATGTATGAGTGTGTGTGTGTATATATTGTTTGGATAAACAAATGTTTATACGAAACTTTTGCTTACAAACGAGAAAAGAGTACAATTAATCCTATACGAGGATATTAAGTACAATAAAATGATTTTTGGGGAAGTATTGCTATAGAAGTCCGATCTGCGGTCGATAACTTTGTTCCATTGACCACACGATGATGAAGAAGTGCTGTAGAAGAAGCTTCAAACTTTTTCTGAACTGAAGGCAAAATCCAGTCAAAGGAAAGTTGCAGGTAGCAATTAGTTAAACATATCTATTCAGAGGTAATATGAACATGATAGAATATGATTCAACTCATTTTCCCTCCTCCTCTATCCTTTTGTCATTCCTCTTGTCCCTCAAATTAGTTAAACATATCTATTCAGAGGTAATATGAACATGATAGAATATGATTCAACTCCCTCTTTCCCTGTGACCAGGGATCTCTATTTATAGAGATCAATCAGCTAACTGCCTAGTTGGTGTAAAAGCCAAATGTCTGTCTTGTTGGCGTAAAAGGCCAAACTGTGAAGAAGACAACTGCTACCCATGTTCCAATAGTCTTCTGAATCTGTGTATGACACGTGTCCCTTTATAAGGTAACACGTATAACTGCTTCTCGAAGATCATGGCATGCAAGCCACGTAGGTAACTGCCCCTGCGTAAAATGGTTGGCGTAAAAGCCAAATAACTGCCTTTTTGGCGTAAAATGCCAAACTGTGAAGAAGACTGCCTCCTTTACGCTGCGGTTATGACAACTGCTACCCACGTTCAAATAATCTTCTGAATCTGCGTGTGACATGTATCCCTTTATAAGGTAACACGTATAACTGCTTCTCGAAGATCATGGCATGCAAGCCACGTAGGTAACTGCCCCTGCATAAAGATGGTTGGCGTAAAAGCCAAGTAACTGTTTTGTTGGCGTAAAAGCCAAATGACCGTCTTGTTGGCGTAAAAGCTAGATGACCGTCTTATTGGCGTAAAAGCCAAATGATCCTTCACGACTGAGGTCTTGAGCGTATTCTGGGCTAAATAGCCTTATCACGTACCTTTGCAAATATAGCCGAGTTGGCGTATTTCGAGGAGATAGCATACGGCGTACTCCTATAGTTAAAAATAACCTGGTTGGCGTAAAATGCAAGGATGGTGATGTGAGCGTAAAATAGCCAATTATCCATCATGACTGAGGTCTTGAGCGTATTCTGGGCTAAATAGCCTTATCATGTACATTTACAAATATAGCCGAGTTGGCGTATTTTGAGGAGATAGCATACGGTGTACTCCTATAGTTGAAAATAGCCTGGTTGGCGTAAAATGGAAGGATGGTGATGTAAGCGTATTAGTCACAGTCTTAGCTTCCCCCAGTCATGACAAATTTTAAAAATAGAACAAAATCTCGTGCATTAAATGTAGAGATATGCCTCAATCTCTGTACAAGAAGCAGCTTTTGACGTGGCGTATGATTTTGTCTTGTCTTGAGCATAAAAACTCATTTCTGCCAATGTAGAATAGGCAGCGTATTCAGAAGACTCCATCTTCCTTTGAATGCGTAAAAGTGACTTGTATCAAAAGTATGTCACAAAATGATAACCTGGGTCTCTGTGCAAAATCATCATCACAGCCGTAGTAGTTTTGTCAGATGTCAGGTTCACTGATTTGACTGACAAATTTATCTGAGGAATACGAAGAGTTTCTCGTGCAACTTTATGCTGCATTAAACTTTACGCAGGAAGGTATAGCAACCTTTTACGCAGAACAGCCTTGAAGCTCTGCTTTATGCGTACAACTTTCAAGCCCTGCTTTACGCGGACAGCTTTGAAGTTCTGCTTTACGCGTATAGCTTTCAAGTCCTGCTTTATGCGGACATCTCAGAAGCTCTGCTTTACGCGGACAGCTCTGAAGCTCTGTTTTACGCGTACAGCTATGAAGCCCTATTTTACGCCAAATAGCCTTGAAGCTCTGTTTTACACGTACATCTCTGAAGCCATATTTTATGCCAAACAGTCTTGAAGCTCTGTTTTACGCAGACAGCTCTGTTTTACGCAGGGAGGGACTTCATGTAAAATATGCGAACAATTCCTAATATTTTTCATGCTTCTACAAGACCCCCTTCAAAGTTTTTAAAACTTGAACAAGTTTTGAAATACTTTGAAAAAGAAGCATGAAAGAGAGTTTTGACATGGAAATGAATATCCTGCTAGAGGTGATATGTACGAGGTAGTACATTCCATTCTCTCGGAGAATTTTAGTAGACTTATTATCCAAGGCGTACCTAAGACTAAGTACAGATAACAAGTTAAAATGACTGACACTATCAGGGGTTATACGAACGTGATAGTAGAAAGTCGAAGAGAAAAACTTTACTCAGAGGTAATATGGACATAGAAAAGTTCTGATAATATCTTACTCAGAGGTAATGTGGATGTGGTAAGATATCATAGTTTTTTAGGATATCCCACTAGGGGATCTTTGGTGGACCTATTATCTTTTGCGCACTGGAGTGCAAGTAATAAGTTTAAAACAAGCCCAGCCAGAGGTAATAAGGACGTGGTGGGTTTTATGGACTTAACACCGCTAGCGTACTTAGAATTAAGTACGGGTGATAAGTTTAGATGACGACTGATGATAGTCGTAGGGAGAGGTTTGCTCAGAGGTCACATGGACATGGCAAACTCTCGGGGGAGAAATATCAGGACGGTAGTTTCGAGGTAATATGGACATGAACTAATATCTGGAACACTCACTGGGGAGTTGTTTGCTGAGTGTGGTCTATCCGAGAATGAAGATAGACCTGAGGGTTGATCCGCTGGAGAGATTGGTAGGACAATAGCTCAGAGGTAATGTGAACATGGCTAGCGTCTAACGAAATTAGTTTTAGTGGTCACTGCGAGAGTATGCAAGTGGACCTGAGGAATGCTCCGTTGGGGAGATTTTGGTAGACTTATTACCCATGACGTACCTAAGACTGGGTACGGATAATAAGTTGGAACGACTGACATCATCAGAGGTATTATGGACGTAGTGGTAAAAAATTGATGGGCAAGAATGTTTGCTCAGAGGTAATATGGACATGGCAAACTCTTGAGTTATGGACTTATTATCCATGGTGTACCTTAAGTACGGATAATAAGTTGAAACGACTAGCACTATCCGGGGTTAGGCGAACGTGATAGTAGAAAGTCAAAGAGCATAACTTTACTCAGAGGTAATATGGACATGGAAAAGTTCTAGAAATATCTTACTCAGAGGTAATGTGGATGTGGTAAGATATGACTTTGTGGGGATAAAGAAAAAATAGGACAGAGGTAATGTGGACGTGACCGTTTTTTTGTGGTGATAGATTCACTTTAATGGGGAAAGTGGAGAGACGTAATATCCCATGGATTGAGGACATCCTGGTAGAGGATTTTTTATAGACTTATTACTTCTTTCACACGAGAGTGCAAGTAATAAGTTCGAAACAGGTCTTGCCAGAGGTGGCAAGTTTGGTGGACTTAACACCATTGGTGTACTTAAATTTAAGTACAGGTGATAAGTTTATTCGGTAATCGATATCAGAGGTACTGTAGATGTAATGATCGACAGCCAACCCCGGACGGTTTGCTCAGAGGTGCGAAGGACATGGCAAACCCTTGTGGGGAGGAGGTGAGAATGATAACTCAGAGGTGACGTAGACGTGAGCTGATCAATAGCCATACTGAGAGGTTAGGTATGATCATGAGAATATCCCACTGGAGGATTTTTTATGGATTTATTACTTCTTGCGCGCGAGAGTGCAAGTAATAAGTTTGAAATATGCCTTGCCAGAGGTGGCAAGTTTGGTGGACTTAACACCATTGGCGTACTTAAATTTAAGTACAGGTGATAAGTTGAGATGACAACCGATATCAGAGGTAATATGGACATGATAATCGATAGCCGAACCTGGAAGGTTTACTCAGAGGTAATATGGACATAGCAAACTTTTGTGAACTTAACACCACTGGCATAGTTAGAATCAAGTACGGGTGCTAAGTTGGGATGACAACCGATATCAGAGATAATATGGACATGATAATCGATAGCCAAAACCTGGAAGGTTTGCTCAGAGATAATATGGACATGGCAAACTTTTGTGAACTTAACACCACTGGCGTACTTAGAATCAAGTACGGGTGCTAAGTTGGGATGAGAACCGATATCAGAGGTAATATGGACATGATAATCGATAGCCGAAACCTGGAAGGTTTCCTCAGAGGTAATATGGACATGGCAAACTTTTGTGAACTTAACACCACTGGCGTACTTAGAATTAAGCACGGGTGCTAAGTTGAGACGACAACCGATATCAGAGATAATATGGACATGATAATCGATAGCCGAATCCGGAAGGTTTGCTCAGAGGTAATATGGACATGGCAAACTTTTGTGAACTTAACACCACTGGCGTACTTAGAATTAAGTACGGGTGCTAAGTTGAGATGACAACCGATATCAGAGGTAATATGGACATGATAATCGATAGCTGAACCCGGAAGGTTTGCTCAGAGGTTACTTGGACATGGCAAACTCAACCGGGAAAAAATATTTGGACAACAGTTCAGAGGTAATATGGACGTGAACCCATGTCCGGAAAAAAAATCACTGAAGAGTGGTTTGCTAAGTATGGTCTATCCGAAAATGAGGATAAACCTGAAGGTTGCTCTGCTGGAGAGACTTTGGGGACTCATCATCCGGTCCTTCTTGAGGGGGAAAATTGTTAAATTGAAGTGAGATCATATATGCAAAGTGATAATTTTGGCGTCGATCAACTCTTGGATTTTCTTGTTCAGTACATAGCATGCCTTTGTGGGGTAATGAATGTACCGATGAAAGAGACAATATTTTGGGTCATCGACCTTGTCAGCCGTTTCAGGGCGTCTGATGTTGGATAGCCGAAGTTTGTTTTCCTTCATCAATATATTGAAGATTTCAATGATGTCATCATCATTGAAGGAGAAAGTCCCCTTTGGATTTCGGGCTTCCGATACCTGAGTCGTACGGTCCTCAGGGAAGATGGTCATAGTTGCATCATCTTCGGACTCAGAGGGAATTTTACCCCCAGCTTTGGATGCTGCTCTGTTTTGTCGAGGGAGACTACCCCTAGACATGTCATTGTCTGGTTCTTGGGAATCACCATCCTCACAACATAATAGGTTGGTGTGGATTAAAAGATGATTGATATTCCCGGCTTGCAGAGTTACTGTGGGTCCTGAGGTCAGCAAGACCATGTTTGCCTTGAGGGCCAGAGTCTGCATTATGGGACTCATGGTGTGCATCATTACCTCCAGAGCATCGAGTCATTGGCGATCGCTAAGCCTTTTCGCCTTGGGTTCTTGAGTCGCACTATCCTCAGGGAAGACGGTCATAGTTGCATCATCTTCAGACTCAAAGGAGATGCTACTCTCAGCTTCAGATGATGCTCTGACTATTCGAGGGTGACTCTCCCTCAGCCTGTCACTGTCTGTTCCTTTGATGTGATCAAAGGGTACATCTGCCTCATCATAGACGGGGCGTATTTGAGACTTCTGGATTGGCACTGAGGCATTGCCAGAAGTTTTGTCTACCACGTCATAGACGGGAGACGAAGGTTTACGCGTAGGGCGTGTTTGAGACTTCTGGATTGGCACTGAGACATTGTCAGAAGTTTTGTCTACCACGTCACAGACGGGAGACGAAGGTTTACCCGCAGGGCGTGTTGGCTGTGTTTTCACCACTTTGTTGATCAGTGAATGAGAACTTGCAGGAAGGGTAGAGGACGTCTTAGGCATCCACACTTTACGCAGCTTCCTGTTGTTATGGACAGAGGAGGAATGAGAACTACCTCCTGCATGAAGCATGTCTTCATAGGTAGATTGGTCGAACTGGACGACCAAAGTCTTCTTCGTCGATCCGATGGATACAACATCGTGTTGAGCAATTGCTTTCTCGTCAGAGGAGAAAGTCTTCCCCAGCAGAGTCGCCATTTTATTTGGATAAACAAATGTTTGTACGAAACTTTTGCTTACAAATGAGAAAAGAGTACAATTAAACCTATACGAGGATATTAAGTACAATAAAATAATTCTGGGGAAGTATTGCTATAGAAGTCTGATCTGCGGTCGATTACTTTGTTCCTTGGACCACACGATGATGAAGAAGTGCTGTAGAAGAAGCTTTAAACTTTCTCTAAACTGAAGGCAAAAGACAGTCAAAGAAAAGTTGCAGGTAGAAATTAATTAAACATATATATTCAGAGGTAATATGAACATGATAGAATATGATTCAACTCATTTCCCCTCCTCCTCTGTCCTTTTGTCCTCCCTCTTGTCCCTTAAATTAGTTAAACATATATATTCAGAGGTAATATGAACATGATAGAATATGATTCAACTCCCTCCCTCCCTGTGACCAGGGGTCTCTATTTATAGAGATCAATCAGGTAACTGCCTGGTTGGCGTAAAAGTCAATTGTCTGTCTTGTTGGCGTAAAAGGCCAAACTGTGAAGAAGACAACTGCTACCCATGTTCCAATAGTCTTCTGAATCTGCGTATGACACGTGTCCCTTTATAAGGTAACGCGTATAACTGCTTCTCGAAGATCATGGCATACAAGCCACGTAGGTAACTGCCCCTGCGTAAAATGGTTGGCGTAAAAGCCAAATAACTGTCTTGTTGGCGTAAAAGGCCAAACTGTGAAGAAGACTGCCTCCTTTACGCTGCGGTTATGACAACTGCTACCCACGTTCAAATAATCTTCTGAATCTGCGTGTGACACGTATCCCTTTATAAGGTAACGCGTATAACTGCTTCTCGAAGATCATGGCATGCAAGCCACGTAGGTAACTGCCCCTGCGTAAAGATGGTTGGCATAAAAGCCAAGTAACTGTTTTGTTGGCGTAAAATCCAAATGACCGTCTTGTTGGCGTAAAAGCTAGATGACCGTCTTGTTGGCGTAAAAGCCAAATGATCCTTCACGACTGAGATCTTGAGCTTATTCTGGGCTAAATAGCCTTATCACGTACCTTTACAAATATCGCCGAGTTGACATTTTTTGAGGAGATAGCATATGGCGTACTCCAATAGTTGAAAATAGTTCGGTTGGCGTAAAATGCAAGGATGGTGATGTGAGCGTAAAATAGCCAATTATCCATCACGACTGGGGTCTTGAGCGTATTCTGGGCTAAATAGCCTTATCACGTACCTTTGCAAATATAGCCGAGTTGGCATATTTCGAGGAGATAGCATACGACATACTCTTATAGTTGAAAATAGCCTGGTTGGCATAAAATGCAAGGATGGTGATGTGAGCATATTAGTCACAGTCTTAGCTTCCCCTGTTATGACAAATTTTGAAAATAGAACAAAATCTGGTGCATTAAATGCAGAGATATGCCTCAATCTCTGTACAAGAAGCAGCTTTTGACGTGGTGTCTGATTTTGTCTTGTCTTGAGCGTAAAAACTCATTTTGCTAATGTAGAATAGATAACATATTTAGAAGACTCCATCTTCGTTTGAATGCGTAAAAATGACTTGTATCAAAAGTATGTCACAAAATGACAACCTGGGTCTCTGTGCAAAATTATCATCACAGCCGCAGTACTTTTGTCAGATGTCAGGTTCACTGATTTGATTGAAAAATTCATCCGAGGAATACGAAGAGTTCCTCGTACAACTTTAAGCTGCATTAAACTTTACGCAGGAAGGTATAGAAACCTTTTACGCAGAACAGCCTTAAAGCTCTGCTTTACGCGTACAGCTTTCAAGCCCTGCTTTACGCAGACAGCTTTGAAGCTCT